>NDGN011533113.1:2347-14821 GCA_002564285.1 Tympanoctomys barrerae
GAGAGAGAAAGAGAGAGAGAGAGAGAGAGAGAGAGAGAGAGAGAGAGAGAGAGAGAGAGAATCATAAATACTATACATCCTTACTGGCACCTTGACCTGCAGGAAGAGACCTGGGGATGGGCTTGTCATGGAGGGGATTTTCACTGGGTGGAATGTAGTATGAGTTGGGAACACACACTCCTCTCCAAAAACAACTACACTCATTAGGAAGATAATCCCAGTGTCCTGGGTAGAAAATATTTTGGACCTGGACTCAATGGTTTTATTATCTAACAGAGCAATTTAAGACTAAAATTTTCCATATAAAAGCTAGCAAAATTCACAAAAGTATACATGTTTTAGAATCTTTTAAAGATATCATTAATCTGCTGACACTGAACCTACATTTCTTTTAATACACTTGGCAAAGACAGTGTTTCTTTCGTGAAAAGTATGACAGTCCCTACCTGCACACATCATTCAATGACTATTTACTGCTTTGACGCTCTGAACTGGTGACAGATAACAGTAGCACTGAGTTGAGGAGAGAAGGGAGAGTTCCAAGGATAACTGAAGACGAAGGATCTCAGCTGCCTGGGGAAGGTGGCACCATCTTGTCCTCCAGCTGCGTTTTGAGTGTATGAAAGGACTTTGAGGCTGCTGGCAACACGAAGGAAGACAAGCCGCAGACCTCAACAAAAATGCATGACTCTATTTCAAGCCACAGAAAAAGTGGAGATTCAAGATTTAAGAATCCATAGGAGATAAGACAACAGCCACTCCCACAATGGCCTGCACAGACATAAATGGCCATGACATGCAGGCATTTGGGGAACAAATGTGGAAACGTAGCCCAATCTTTGACAAGTGTACGGGGCATCAACCTCAAACAACTTGAAGTAGAACTAACCTCCCACCCCAGCATGTCAGATTCTTGGGTTTGGAAATGGAAATGATTTAAGAAAATAAAAGCCATATTTACTACAAACTAAATCCATGAACTTGGAATTGCATTCACATCAGAGAGTGATAAGGAATCTGAGAATATTAGACTCAACTCAGATATTAATTATACCCAGAAGGACATGTTTACCTGACAGCTAGAACAACTCATACCCTTTTTTTCTAAAAAAGCAATAAAATTAAGTTTATTTGGGAAACAAAATTGTTTTTAAAAATAGCTAATTGAGAGCTTTCACTTAACACATCTCTCAGTGTTTTGGACAGAGGGAAATGTCTATTTCTGTTTCCTGTATTGCTATGCCTTCTTGGTGCTGTTGGAGAGGATGCAACTATCTGAGGACTTATAATCACACAAGATCAGGGCCAAGCACACTCAGTGAGCTCTGAAAACTCCCTGACAAGCTCTGGAGTATCTGATGTGTGCACAAGATCAGATGCCAGTGTACTGGATTACACTTAGCAGGCTGCAGTACAACCTTTAAAACTCCATATTTTTTTTCTGCTACTGTGACCTATTAAAGTGCCCCAATGCCCTAATGCACATCAGCTGTGTGTATGTGCCAAAGGAGATAACTTTGCAAATCAGAGCAATGTGCTATCTAGTTTTATCACATTTAACATGCCTTTTGAAGTTTAAAAACAAGATTATCCTGTAAATGCCTGGCAAGCTGCATTTAATCCTCATCTTCATGAGAGAAAATGAAAAGACACCCTTAATACTCAATATCAGCTAATAGTTTCGTGTGTTATGAATTGGAGAAGGGAACCTGGTGCTTCAGTGGTGCAACTCACCCCCATCACTGCCCTACGATGGTGCTCGGAGAGCTATAGTAATGAGCCATTTCTGTTCCATAAAATGTTCTCATTGGTCTTTTTCATTTCAAATTCATTGATGATTTTGAAGATTGTTACTTCAACTTTGAGGATGTAGAAACTTCCAACTATAGTTTATTGCAATAGATCTGAAATAGGGATAAGAACATTGTGGTTGCGATTTTCTTGTTGTTATCTTTTTAAGCTGCTACCTTTACACAGAAGGAAGCTGATATTGTATTTTCTGCACTCCCCCCACACACAACCAGAGCCTCTGTTGTGATTTCATGTGTATGAAAGGGATGGAGCTGTCTGCTCTGCCTAAGAGACCCAAAAGGCTGTTATTGAAGAATAACTCATTTCCTATCTGAAGAAATCAATGCCACTGAAAGGAGAGTTTGTTGCTTACGGCTTCCATGAACAGAAGGCCTGCCACAGTATTTGAAAACATATGAAGAAACATCAGGGTTGCGCAGGAGGCAGAAGCAGCAAGAAGAAAGTCCGGTCCCAAGCCCTTAGAAGTTATGCGGTGAGGGTGCACGCTGTGGCGCAGAAAACAAAACACCATGTTGGAGGCTGCGGTTGACAGGTTTTCAATTTGAGGTCGGTACAGTGGAGAAGACAGGCCACGGTATGAGCAGAAACAACTTCACTATCAGCTTACCCAAGCTTCTCAAATGCTAAATAATAACTTCCAGAACATTCAGTATGATTATTATAATACTGAGCACTAACTCTAAGCAATATGCATGCTCTTTTTAGATATTTACCAGTAACCCTCCAACTCTTTAAAATACTTTTTTAAAATGTATTTTTGCACAGGATCTCACTATGCAGCTCAGACTCACAGTGATCCTCCTGTTTTCAGCCACTGCCCCCCAGCACTGGGGTTACAGGCATGGGACACCATGCCCAAAGTTGGTCACCGATTCAGCATGCCCAGGGTTGGGACTTGTGTGGCATGTGGTGCCGGAATAACACTTTAAAATTATATTCATGAAATATTCTCATCAATTTTTTATATATACTTTAGAAAAACACTGTCTTCAGAACTATTTTTTATACCTGTACTAATAAAATGAATTAAATTTCATTTAATGCATTTTATTACCTTCAATACATGAGTGAAGAATTGATGTTTTTCCTCTCGTGGGTTACCATTCTAGTTTATGGTTGTTCATTGTCTGATTATTAACCATCATTTTGAGTTTGTAACTTTCTTTTACAGCAGTAAATTATGTATGGTGTTAGGAAATATTTCATCTTTTAAAACTATTTTATTCCATGTGAACCATGAACTATTTTGCCACATTTGAAACACTTTTATTTTGTTTTTGACAAGGCTATGGATAAGCGCTGATTAAATGTTTGCTTAAATTGCTAGCTGTTGTCACTGTGTGCATAGCAATGTGTGTGTGTGTGTGTGTGTGTGTGTGTGTGTGTGGTTAAAGGGTTCAATTAGTATTCTGTGGTAATCGGCTCATCACACAGAAACAGCACATAAGCAGAGGACTTGACATTCAGAATCAATATTGTGCTGAACATTTAAGTGTCACAGCAAATATCAATAGGCTCAAAGTCATTCATGTGCTAGGTAAAATCTAATTAGCAATGCACCCAGAATGACCAATTGGTTTCCAGATTTCTTCTTCCAAGCTCTTTCCTTCATTCACAGCCAAATGCCCAAATATCACAGGATTGGCAGGTGCAAGAGACCCGGTGGCTCGTGTGCGCCTGCACCCCCAGGGCGTGCCTTGGCTCACACCACAACGCGCAGGATGCCCCGCCCCTTGTCACCATAGGGATCTAGACCTGGTGCTTTATCCAAGTACACAGACCTTCTGCTTTAATTTAATATTTTATTTAATATTTGGTTTTAATAGAAAAATGCTGTACAAAAATAAAATAGCAGAGAAAATTAGTTGAATATGAGAAGTCTAGTATGCCATGAAGAAAACCAATATAAATGAAGATTCTACAAATGACTAATTCAGGCTGAGTTGATATTGGGAAAACAACCTTTGAATTTTACAAGTCAGGTATTCCATGCAATGTGGGGCAGGGAGATATTCTAGAAAGAGCAAGGGACAAGATGTGAAGACATGGAGCCTTGCCACTGCTGGGCTCTTTCTGTTATCTTTGATACATATATAACTTCTCTGTGCTTCAGTCCCATTTCTGCCTAAGTTAAGGAAATAAAGGAGGTTGTGGAGATGGATGACCAAGGAGAGTGTTGTTTGCATCCACTTTGAGTTTGCTTTCCAATGTTCACTATATGTAAAAGAAAAGCAGACTATAAACATGATTAAGGGAAACCCTCTGTAAGAATGTAAATATGAAGCAAAGTTTCTCACTGGGAAACAGCCCTCAGGCCTTCTTCAATGTGATTCTCCACTGGTGTCCATGCCAAGTTAGAAAATTTTATTTTCTCTATATGCTGGTTTGTATAGTTTACTTCAAAATTAATGCCCAGATAGAACCTATGAATATGACCTTATTTGGAAATAGGAGCCTTTCAAATGTAATGAAGTTACACTAAGGTCATATTGGATTAGGTTGTGTCTTAAGTCAAATCAACCTGGTGATTTTATAAGAAGAGAAATTTGAAAATAGATAAACATAAGAGCAGGGCATATGAAGATGAAATCAGCAACTGGAACAAACTCAGAAATGCCACAGATTCATATTAACCATCAGAAGCTAAAAGAGAGAAAGGATTCTTTCCCAGATCCTTCAGAGGAAACAAAATAACTGGTATCTTTATTTCAGACCTCTGATCACTGGAACTGTAGGAAAACATATTTCTATTGTTTCAGCTTTTCCATTTGTGGAAGCTAGTCATGGCAGCCCCAGGAAACCAATACACTAGGGGGAATTGAAGCCTGCTATTTCTCTTTGAGAGCAAATGTCATTTAGTGAGCCAAGGAAATTGATTCCACAGATATCAATCTATAATAAAATATGATTAAGTGCTAAGTGGATTAAGAAATAGAAAGATTGGGGACAAGAAAATTAAAGAATTGAATCGTTGATTAAAACTAATTTCTTAGGGTTAATTATACAAAGCTTAATCTCACTCACTTTACTAAGAAAATCCTGAGGAAATGTCACTCAAGCATTGACAATCTTAGTACTTCCTTTAAGGAATATTCATGCAAGTAGTCAGTACTGCTAGATCTCCATCGTTTCCCTGGCTTTTCCAAGGTCCTTACAGAGAGATCTGCTAGCTCTCCAGCCCTCGGTGGCCGCTGACCAGACGAACAGCAACCTTAGCTGAATCATTCACAACAGCTCACAAAACAGAGAGCAGGAAGGCGGGAAATTGCATGTTCATTAAATACACCAAGCATTGAAGTGATTGCTTTTACATTTTTGTGGTAATAATTTTTTCACTTCACCTTCATTCATATCCTGACTATTTGTATTAAGCATTAAAGTATCTGGCATTAAATCAAATTTGGGGAATTAGAATTGAACAAGAAAATGATTTTTTACTTATTGTCCAGTTATGTTCATGTTGCCCATGAACACGAAAATTACATCTGAAAAATTACACCTTGTACTACTTACTGGGCTCCTCTGTGGGTCTCTTAGTCTCAACCAACCAGGGGCAAACTGCTGTAAGAATTTCAAGCCACCAACAGTACCCTTGTCAATCAACTCCACTCATGTTTTCTTAATTTGCTGGACTGAATTTCTTTCCTGGAAACGCTCTTCACTACAAAGTTTTGTCATGAGTCCCCCTAAAGGGCTGATCTCTGCTGTAACACTGAAGCCACACTTCGAACATCCCAGTGGCTAAGGATGTTACCACCCATTGGCTTTCCTTTCCTAGACCTGAACATTCCTGTTAATAGGCTGGATTCTTTTAAGTCATTTAATGTATTTTTAAGTAGGAATCAAATATTTATTTAGGGCTTACTATGTTTCAGATGCATTCTAAAGCCAGATGCTAAACCTCACAGTTTTCTCTCATAGAGTTTAAGGTCTACAGAAAGTAATAGACCAAGAAGGAAAACAAAGAAAACTATATAAAAGAAAAATCCAAGTAGTACACAGACAAATTACACAATTTCCAGAATTAGCACTTCATATTAAAATAAAAATAAAGCTCTTTCTCTCTTTTTCTTTGTCTTTCCTCCTCTCTCTTTCTCAACTTCCTTTACTGTCTTTTATGTTCCTAAAGTATAGCAATTTAACAGTAAACCTAAACAGGTTACTAAACCTAAGAATTCAGAGAGCTTTCTGATATTTTCATGGCTTCAATCTTTCTTCTCAGACTAATAAGAAAATAAAAGTTTATTTTTAAAAAAAATCAAATTAAAGGGCCAGGGAGATAGCTCAGTGATCCAAGCACCTGCCTGGCAAGCTCAAGAACCCAAGTTTGAACCCCAGTACCATATGCCTTGCCAGCTCCAAAACCCTGAGTGTGCAGTGCCAGCCCCAGAAACTGGGCATGGTGGCACATGCCTGTAATTCTAGCACTGGGAAGGCTGAGACAGGAGGATCACTATGAGCCTGAGCTACATAGGCAGAACCTGTACCAAATACATTAAAAAAAAAATCAAGGTTTTGTCAGAGCAATAGGGAAGAATCCTTGCATTTCTGGTTTCTAGAGGTTTTCTGTATTCCTTTCTCATCAGCCCCTGCCAGTTATCACGTTATTCGTGCCATCTTCTCTTCCTTTCTGAGCCTCCTGACTCACTGCTAATCAACCATCTGGATAATTCAAGCTAATTGCTCCTTCTCAGGATCCTTAAGTTTCATCTGGAATGTTCTCTCAGACCTTAAAGTAACAAGACAGACAGACACACACACACACACACACACACACACACACACACTTTGTGGGCTGTAGGACACAGACTTTAGGGGAGGATGTACTATCATGCTGCCTGCCTTACCACTGTGAGGCAGTTTTGGAGATATGAGAAGGCTCAGAGCAGAGAACGCAGCAGGTCAGGGACAGTAACATGGATGACTTTTTTCTAATGAAAATGGGAATATATTATTAATGGGCTTAAGAAGAAAAACTTATTTTTTTTAAAAACGTCATCTCTATTAGTATGTGGAAAGATTTAAGTTGATAATGTGGGCTAAATGTAACTAGAGAGAGACTGGCAGGAAATTCAGTGACAGATCACAGGCATCGTGTGCATAAGGCCCAGCATCAAAAATAAACAAACACACAAGACAATAGAAAGTCAGTGCTCCTTAGGGGCTGGAATGCAGCTCAGTGGTAGAGCATATGCTCAGCAAGGGCAAGGGTCAATCTCCAATCAGAAAGAGGAAAGCAGCAAAGAGGAAAAGAAGGGAAAGGTTAGCAGTAGGGGTGCTTCCAAATCCTCATACCACTTGTTGACCTCTGATGTTCTACGACTCAGCTGTCACTTATGCTGACATTTTACTTCTCTGAATGGTACACCCAGTGTCCTAAATCACACTGCCTATTTCCTGGGATATCATATGAGCTTCTTTTATTTGTCTGAATTCTAGTTCTAGTTTTTATGTTTTCTACCATCGCAGTAATTCCCACTATTCATTAAATGCAAAATGTTCTGCTTCCTTCACCAAGTGATGTACAAATGAAGCTCACTCCCATGTAACAGCCAACATTAAAATAATGATGCCTTCTTGGGAGGGAAGTTTCAGGCTCCAGTGAATCTCAGTACTACTGAGAGTCTTTTAAGAAATGGAAAGTTTGCCAGTCTTAGAAATTAGTGAACTCAAAAGAAACCAAGGAAGTCAGTCTAACATCCTTTACTTTATAAGAGAGCAAACAGGGGCTCTTTTCATTGTTTGAGAGACAGATTCAGAGATGGAACTAACAAAAATCAGACAACAAAAACCTTTGCATACCAAAGATGCTTACTACTAAACTGTATTATTTCTCTACAGATTAAAAATAGTAGTTTGATAGCAACGTGTTCCTGTCCCCATAGAGACAATAATGAGAAAGGTTACGGAATCTCAGTGTGTTCCGTGTTTTATGGGAGTTACTACAACAAAATCAACAAAAATAAAACTTTTCCTGCATATAACTAAGCCCTCTTATATCTCTGTGTAAGACAACAGAAAACTGGGCTGCCCTAGCCAGACGATAAAACTTGAATTATCTTTATTATGTTATGCTAATGAAGATGTCCAGGAAAAACTTAAGCCACTTTTTTCTTTTTTTCTAAAGAAGGGTAAAGCTAAGCCTCAACACATATTTGGACAGTGGATCAGAAAATGCTACTTAAATTTCAATGGCAAATTAAAACTCTGGCCCTTTTCTTAAGTTTCATCATTCCCCAACGGTCATCAGTTGTGAAGGGTTTTTTGTTTTGTTTTGTTTTTTACGCTAGGAACTTCACCGAGACCAGAACTCATTTCATTAGTCACCAAACAGGGATAGAAGATAATGACTTCTAGTCAATCTTACAATGGAGATAGATCCAAGCCAAAGACGTGAAGGTGAAAGTCTTGCACCCTGTGTCCACGTTGCCGCCCCATAGAAGTCAATCTATGTTTAATGTAATTGTGTATTTGAAAGCTGGAGAGTTCTGAGTGATCATTAATCTTCAGGGACGCCTTCAGCTCTGATGTGTCTCTGTGAGAAGTTCTCCTTCAATCCCCTTTGGAACGTGGCACTTGCAAACTCCACTGAATTAAACAGGTGCGACTTTATGTCTCGGGTCAGCCAAGCATTGCATGTGTCCATGGAGCTCACTGCAGTAGCAGAGTCAAACTCAATTCAGGGTGCAGATGCATGATAACATTCAAGTTGTGGTGACTGACCGTATATTGAGCTGAAAAAATGTTTCTGTGCTAGATGACAGAGGTTTTATATACATCACTCAGTGCTTCTCAGATCCATTATTTACTATAACTCCAGAAGATAGTGTGTGTGTGTGTGTGTGTGTGTGTGTGTGTGTGTGTGTGTATATATATATATATATATATATATATATGATTTTTGGCCAAGGACATCTATTGTTAACAGATTAAAAATAAAAAACTATGACTAAGCACTGAAGCTCTTGGTAGAAATTGCTATAGATAGTGTTTAAAAATGTGAAGATCCTTCTTTGCAGAACACGTAGATAGTCACAGAACTGTTTTATGTAGTATAGATGTCACAATTCTTGGATCCACGCCTCTGTCTTTGCAAGCGAGAGAACTGAAGCAAACATGACTGGCTATGATAAAATAATTTGCACACTTTAGAGAAAATCTTTTGATTAAGGGCTGAGGCACTTTAGAATTTGCCTATCTTTCCAACTCATAACTTTTTTTGTTAGAAAAAAGTAGAAAATAAAGGGCCAGCCAGAGAGCTCAGTGGATTAAAACACCTGCGTAGGCAGATACAGGGACCAGGGTACAATTCTCAGCCTGCCCTGCTGGCCCCATACCCAGGGCGCACTGAGACTATGATTGAGACTGGGCATGGTGGCAAGCACTTGTAATCCCAGCACTTGGAGGACTGAAAAACAGAAAGGGTCACTACAAGTCAAATCTGTGTAGTGAGACCCTGTACACCCTTACTAAATACATTTTTTTAAAGCAGAAAATAAATCAAATAATTAGTATGAAGATACATAACCTTTAAGAAGTCTTATGTTTATCTAGCCACTGGAAAATAATTTTTGCAGCTGTTGATTGGATTGCTTTTGCTCCAAAATATTTACTACTCCAGTACTTTGTCCATTATTGACGATGTGCTGGACAGCACCCATGGTTACTGGAGAGAAAAGCTAAAACTGAACAAAGTACTTACTAGTCCTGCTTTAGAAGAGCTGAGGGCAAACATAGGTAGGATACTATTCTATCACCAATAAAAGCACTACTGAGACAGTAAATTTCAATTGCAAAGGGGAAGATAACTGTGCCAAAAACAGCTTAGTGTATAAATTAAAATTTATGTGATTTTGAACCTAGGATTCAAATACATGGAGGAAACAAACACCAAAAATTAGAAAAGCAAGTAAAGACACAAAATTAAAATAGGCAGCCCTATAGTGACACTGTTGCAAAAAATACAGAGGAGATGAAATGCCCATTTTGCTTTATAAGGAAGAGTAGAGAACTTCTTGTTCCAGTCTTTGCTTTAGAACATTGTTCAAAGCTATGCTTTCTACTCATACATATTTTAAAAATTAATATTTTGATATTATTAAAAAATAGGGCTGATGATGTAGTCCAGTGGTAGAGCTCTTGTTTTACATGACAAGGCCTCCGGCTCAATTTCCAACACCATCAAAGGGTAAACTGAGGCAGAAGTGGTTTTTCTTTTGTTTTGTTTTGTTTTGGGTTTTTATTGCATTTATTAGCTGCAAATGGGTGGTGCAGGCATTGAGCAACTCCAAACCAGAAATGCCTCAGGAAGACAAGGAGGGGGGCATTTATAAGACAGACACAAAATTAAAACAACACAAAACAAACCAAAAGAGAAGCTGTTTCCAAGTATGTAGTTGACCATTTGGTTTATCTCACTGGAAAGTCCCTGGTTATGTCATTATAAATAAGCTGGCTATTTCTGAGTGATTAAGACTAACTACTGCTTTTCCTAACTATAGCTATTTACAAAAAATAGCTTGTTAAGCTTTATTTACATTGACAAGTAAAGCAAAATGTATATCACTTATGAAGTTTAACTGGCTTTCTCCGCTAAAAGATTTTTCAGGCCGGATCAGCATTTTAACTTACTTTAAGATTACTGTAATTTGTATTTATCACTTTGATTTTTGTTCTTCCTTTTAATTTTAAAAATAAATTATCAGTTTCAAATCAACTTCAAAATTGCATTCACTCACATCCAATGAAGGAACTGTGGAGGATATTGGAACAAAATGAGGAATGATATGAGTGTTTCCTAGCTTTTTATAGCTTGTGGGAAGGCTAGTAATAGGAAATAATTATGATGAAGAGGACAATATGTATGAATGACAAAGGAGGGAAAGGATGATGGGGCAACACATGGATGAGTACCTTACATGAACTTACAAAAAAAAGTTTTTCAGAGAGTGAAGCTAATTTTATCCTAAAGATACATAAAGCAAGAGCATTAACATGGAGGCTTGGTTTAGGCAAGGAATCAGAGAATGATAGCCCAGAGGTAAGAGATCCATGACATTTCCTTGCCCAGCTGCCCAGCAATGAGCATGCACAGGAGGCCAGGACAGAGCTGGCCCTCAAGGCACAGGGATGGCAGGAGAGAGAGCTGAGAAGCTGAGTTATGGATTCCACTTTCTCTCTCTCTCTCTCTCTCTCTCTCTCTCTCTCTCTCTCGTATTTTAGGGAAGGGTGTACAGGATGTTCAGAGTCTTACTACCAGAGCAGACTCGCAGTGATCCACTCATTTACAGCCTCCCAAGAGCTGGGATTATAGGCGAGCGCCGTCACGCCCAGTCTCAATTGCCATCTCAGCATTCCCACGGGGGAAGGGCTGGCACAGCAGGCCCAGGGATCAAACCCCTGGACCCTGCACCTGCTTGCAGGCTCTTTAATCCACTGAGGTATTTGGTCAGCTCTTCCACTTTCTCTTTAGGATAGATTAAACTTTTCCAGATAGGTTCTCACATCAGTTTTCTTGGTAGACTTGTATAAACTTTGTTAGGGGATTCTATAAAATGATGGTGTTTCAAGTGAGACAGTATTCTACAGGGTAGCAAACAACATACTGTAATGGATCTTTCAGGAAATGAGACTTAATGCTTGTCCAAAGAAAAAAAACACAAAATAGTGTTTTATGCACATAGTCAATAACAATGCTGGAGAAAACTAAAAGGCAAATGCAATTTTCTCAGTGATATGGAACCGATAGCATGTAAACTGAGTGCACTTTGTGGACAAGAGGCCCTCGAAGATTGGTACTTGCTGTTGCTTGAGAATTCATATGCCTTTAAAACTTCATGCTGAAACATAATCCCCAACATAACAGTGTTCAGGGCTGGGTCATGGCAGCTCCACCCTCAGGCATAAGATAAATTATGAGAGAGCTTTGAAACGGGCTTTTTTTCTGCCCTTGCACAAGAGGTCATGGCATGGGACCCTCCTACCATGTGGGTACACAGCACTGTGCCATTTTGGGAGAGTGATTCTTTCCCAGACCCAGTGACGTGATCTTGTTCTCTAAGACATTCTGTCCTCTAAGAGTGTAAGAAATAAGATTTTGTGGCTTATAAATTATTCAGTGACCTACTATAACCATCCAAGCTTACTGAGACCATAGTGTGCTTATTCTCCTCTAATTACATACACAGCTACAGAACAGTGATATTTGATCATTAAACATACTTTAGGTCTTGTGATTTCTACTTTCTCCTACTTATTACTTTTTGGGGAACAATTTGAAAACAAAATGCAGAGCCTGATATGATATCAAATTAGACCCATTATCCGAGGGTCTATATACTTTTAAACTTCGCTTTTATTTCCATGCCCTAATTCTAAAATTCAGAGCTCAATACTCATGGTATAGAAGCAGATACACTGAGAAAGCACCTACTAGAATGAAAAGCCTTATCATTCTTCAGTATACTACTCAGCAAAGTTAACTCTGTTCTCTTCTGGCAAATAAGTGCAAGGCCTTTAGCTCCATGTGAATTAGCACAGGTTTTACCGTGCTTCTCGCTCCTCTCATTATAAATTGCCCTTTAACTGTTAAGATTACAGTTATTTTTTTCATAATTTTATTGAGAAACAAATAGCAATGAGACAGTTTCAAACCAAATTGGT
>NDGN011533116.1:0-16749 GCA_002564285.1 Tympanoctomys barrerae
GACTGAACTCAGGCCCTTGTGCTTGCCAGGGAAGTGCTTATTCCACTGAGCCATCTCCCCAGCATAGAGATCTTAAACAACATAACTTTACAAAATTTCTTCTATAAATGTATTTGCGTAAACTGTTGGTGAAAATAATTTCAGAATCTGCTAATACAGTTCAAGGGTCTCCTAAGAAGAGAACCGCATGAGGCTGTCCCAAGCTCTGGGCTGGAAGCCTGTGCATGGCCAGCCGTGAGCTGCCCAGGGCCCTGACGCGCCCTGGCAGCTCCTGCCTTTGGGTGCCCGGGCTCCCAGTCACGGTGCGTCCCCGAGGGGACAATGGTCTACTAACGGTTTCTGTTTCCACCACTTAACCCTGTCTCTGGCTTTCCCTGTGGCCCAGGCATCATGGGGAATCCAGTCTGTGACTATGCTGAAGACAGAGAGAGGGAGAGAGGGAGAAGGAATGAGAGAGAGGGAGAGGGAGAAGGGAAGGGAGGTAATGCTGGGATTACAACTGTGTGGTTACTAAATCAGTCCACTGATTGGTTGGGCACGGTGCTGGGTAGGACTAAGGGTGCCCTACCCTGGGTGTGAGCGCTGCCTACCCTAAGGATAACAACAAGGGACAGAAAGAGGGTTCCTGTTCACTGTTCTCTGCTTGCTGCCCACTTGCAGCTCGCTGCCTTCTGCCTGCCATGAGCTGGTTTTCCTCTGTGATGCCTCTCCGCTATCCCACCCTGCCCTGGAGCCAGACAATCACGCACTGAAACTTACACACTGGGAGATGAAATACACCTCTCCTCCTCTCACTCTGGGGGTCAGGTAGGTGTCTCAGCGATGAGAAAAATAAGAAGGCAAACAAGAAAGGAAGACAGAAAGCAAAGAAGCTCAGTGCTCTGAAATCTCAAGGCACGGGTAGCTCGTCGGAAAGTTTCTATGTTGTTTTTAAAGGAATTGTTATTTTATAAGACTCGGAAGGACATGAGTTGGGCCTCAAAAAAGAGACTGCAGAGTTACACGCCAAGTAAAGGCCTGTTCATGCGAGGTCTTGGGCAATCAGCTAAAAGTCCTGGTGGGGAAGGCAGGAGTAGAACCTGCAATGGGAGCTCTTGGAGAGACACCCAACTAAGAACCTTGACTGCTGATGTCTCTGAACATTTCTTCACATCAGAAACAGTCACTTCCATCTTCTAAGAAAGCCGGCATTCCCTTACCCCAAAGTATTTCAGTGGCTTTCTGTGGGCTTGGCTACCTACAAGGGAAGGCAGGACCCACCGCCACCAACACTCATCACCTATGATAGGACCACAGAGAGCAAAAGTGTGGCGTGGTCGCGGGATCACTGCCGGGTCTGCTCCCAGAAGAGACAATGTTCTAATTGGCAAGTCACAGGAACTTGCCAGGCTGTGTTAACAGGGAGCTAGAGAGGAATGTAGCCAATGAGAACACATGGAAGGTCAGATGAGGCCAACGAGGATGCTTCTCCTAGGCCTGTGGATTCGCCATGCCACTCTAGCACTTGGGAATGGGTGACAGAGGCCATGACTCAGTGGGTCTGTCAGTCATGAGAGGAGACGCTAGAACTGCCCCTGCCCACTCCGGAAGGAGCAGCGCAAAGAGAAGTGGGAACAGTGTGGCATAATAAGCCCAGAGTACTCAGAAGGACAGAAAGACAGCAGACAGCAACGCAACTGAAAGCATCACTAGGACTGAGATTGACACAACTAATGTCTTTAGAAAGAACAACAAAGTTAAAGTTAATATTGGAAATGAGCTATAGTTCCTGCAGCTATTAAAAAGGTATAAAGGAATCATATGTACAACTTCATACTCATAAATTTGTCAACACAGAAATAAACCAATTGCTTGGAAACCACAAACTACCAAAATTCAACCTTAAAATAAATGAAATAGGTAATTCAACAGTCCTATAACCATTAAAGAAATTAATTAAAGATTTTAAAAAGGAAAAAATTTCCATTCCCAAATGATTTCACTGAAGAATTTTAATAAACATTTAAAGAAGTATCAAAAGGAATTTTTATATAATAACCTTTAAAAGACTGAAGAGGAACGCTTTTTAACTTGGTTTATGAGACCAGCATTACCGATTTCAAAATCAGACAACAACAAAAAACTATAGACCACTGTCTTTCATGTGTATAAATGAAAGAATACTCAATAAAGTATAAACAAATTAATTATAGAAAAGTATAAAAATAATTATATGTCATGATCGAGTGGGGACCTTCCATGGGGCGTAAGGCTGGTTCTGACCTGACAACCTGTAACAGGCTAATGAAGACAAGACACGATCTTCCGAATGGGCTCAGAGAAGACACGAGAAAGTACAACTTTCATTCATCATAAAAACTCTGAGCAAACTGTAGAGATTTTCCTCAATTTGATAAAGAGAACATACTTAAAAACCTAGCAACATTCCAGTGAGTAGTGAATGTTTTCCCACAAAGACTGGGAAAAGGAACGAATGCCCACTCTCACAACTCGAGTCGGCTCAGCGTAGGACCAGGAGTTCCAACCCCTGTGAGAGGGCAAAAGAAAGTGGAGGCACACAGACGTGGGGGAAGAAGAAAATGATCCGCAGGTGCCACGACATGCTGAAAAACTTATCCACAAGATCACTCTTAGAACTGCTGAACGACTTACAGCACACAAGATAAAAAGACCTTTCTCCATCCCAGTTCTTTCCTTTAAGAAAGAAGGGAATATGTATATCAGCTAAGATAATTGTACCTCTAATTTCTGTCAGTTAATGCTTAACCATCTGATCAACTTTGCTCACCTATACCTGGTACGCTGAGCAACTATTTTGAGGATATCAATATGCAATAGAACAACTACTGTTAATTTCTTATCATCTTGTTTTGACATTCTGTATCATTTTAATTGTTTTTTATTCTCTTTGAAATAAAAGAGATATAAATACAAAAACAAATCACATTTACATAAACTAACAGTGAATACATGGAAATTTAAAGAATATATTCAGACTGGGAAGACAGCTTGGCAGCATAAGCACCCGCCTGGCAAGGCCAAGGTCCCAAGTTCAATCCCTAGTACCACACGCTGACCAACCCTGGAACTGGAATACATAAATACAACAAAGCACTTAATGATGTGTACACTGACAATTTCAAGTTGCTGGTAAAGACATGAAAAGAGACCTAAGTTGAGAAATACACTCTACTCATAGATTAAAAACTCAACATATTAAGATGTCAGCTTTCTCCAATTAGTCCGTAGCTAAATACAATTTAAAAAAAAATCCAAAAAGTTGTTCTAGAGACAAAAATATACTTATTCTGAACTGGCAAAGTACACCTGAGAATACCTACCACCACCTTTTCAGAAAAGGATACAGCAGAAGCTGCAGTGCTAGAGAAACCAAGGTCAGTGACAGGGCTACAGAATCGAGACGACTCTGACGCCGGCTGAGAAGCAGCCCATCAGCTACGCAGAAGAGACCCAGAATGGCTTCGTGACCCCGGCACAGGCCAAGGTCCCTCAGGGCACAAAGCCTTTTCTAAAGTGAATATGGGTAAATCTGACTTGATGAAAATGAAAAACTAGCTTTCAAATGCTAACAAGAAAAGTGAAAACCACCCTTGAAACCTCACTCTTCTCCTGGCGTCTGGGGACTGCACCCTCACCCATGCAGGGCGGGCCCTGTCAAATGCTTTTACTCTGAGGCAGGGTCTTGCTAGGTTGCCCGTGGCCAGCCGCAAACGTGCACAGCCACCTGAGTACCTGCGATTATGCACACGTGCTTCCATACCTGGCTTGAAATTTTTTTCTTCATTCAAGAAATGATACACATTTTCACTTGTTCCTTCCTGGTTTCAAAGCTAAAGCTGGTTAGAACCCGAGTTCAGGTAATTTCATGTTCACATTTGTGTAACTCACAAGTGAAAAGAACTTCAGCCAGTAAGTGATCTTTAACGGCTCATTCATCTGGGGGGATAAGCGCAAGAACTGTAACTGTTTTGCTTTTTTAAAAAGATAATTATGCCAATCACTCGTAGAAGAGATACACTTACTACAACCATTAAGTCTTATATTTTGCCTTTTGTTTTTAAATCAAAGCTTCTAAGCAAAAGAAACCAAGTCCATAAAGATGCGATTTATTCTCCCTGAAGCACTATTCACTACGTAACTGTGCTCCGGGGCCAGGTGAGCAACCGTACGCGTCCTATCTGGGCCACAGAACACGCCCAGGGCTGGCTGGCTCTGCTGTGGTAGACTCCTCCAAGGGCCGGCTGCACTCACGCGCTGCTGCACCACTACCAACCCTTGCCTCAAGAATGAATTTGCGGGCTGGGGCGATAGCTCGGCGGTCTAAGTGTCTGCCGGGGAAGCACAAGGACTCAGGTTCGATCCCTGGTACTGCATGCCATGCCACCCCTGAAACCAGGTGTGGTGGCTCATGCCTACAATCCCAGCCCTGGGGAGGCTGAGACAGGAAATCACTGAACTGTGTAGCTAGACCCCGTAACAAACAAATCTTTTTTTTTTTTTTTTTAAAGAAGCAATCTGTGTCAGTGGAGTCCTTTAAAATCTACAACTGAGGCACCAGGCACCTAAAACTTTGGGGGAGAAACATTTAAGCAATAAGCTCTTCAGGGAAGAAAAAGATGGTGATAAATTCCACAAAGAGCACCAGACAGCGTGCTTGTGGCTTTAGACTCTCTGAGCATATTTACAGGGAGGCAGGAGAAAGAGCATTTGAGCTGGGTTTTAAAATACAGAAATACTATCGCTCTTTAAAAGAACAAATCACAATGCTGTTGGCACATACGGGAGCCCACAAATATCATACGAAATGTGGAATTTTCCCTGCAAATGTGTTTCCTGGTTAAAAATAAAAAGCATATCTTTGACTCATACAGAAATTCAAGCCAAAAGAAAAGTAATATTTATACGGCAGGGCTGATGAGAAGAAATCTTGAGTCTGTGTACATATTAACTTATGAGAGAGAAATCGAATATAACGTGTATCTGCTGGCTGCATTTAGGTCAATAATGACTTTCTCATACGGAGAGCCTTTATGTAGATTAAGAGGCCTACATGTCATATACACGTTTCTTTATCTGTCCCTGCCCCAGATTCTGGAAATGAAATATATATGTGCAAAGAATTAAGTGATTTGGTTATAGCAAAATTCCCAGGACTCAATATAAAGCATAGCTCAGTGAATGGTCAATACATGCTTTCCGAATGATTTAATAAAGATGAAATAGTTAAGAATAACTTAAATTTGCTGAAGAATATTTTACCTGTTAACAATGGAATGAGGTCGCATTACACATGCTTTTATGTGGCTGCTTAAAAATGTTAATAAAAAACATTTTTCTCTAACGATCTTTCCCTTTCTAAGCTGTAAAGATTTTAGGCAAAGCACATTTAACGAATCTCTCCAAACATACCTATTTTTCAATTCTGTAAACTCCTCACTAGCCAAGGCCCGCCCCATGCCCAGCTGTGGTGTCCGTGTGATCTGCCCCGAGCTCTGTGTGCAGCAGCTTGGTCCAAGGTGGCAGTGGACAAGGAGGCTGCACACAGGCATGGGTTACGGCCATTGCATGGGAAGCGAGGCCCGGCGGCAGGTGACCACTTCCAACGGAAGGCTTGCTGCGAAGGACCAGGCCAGCCCTTCCTGGGTCCCCGGTTCCTGTCTCTCACGGGATCTCTCCCACTTGTCCTCCCAGCTCTGCAAGGCTTACTTAAGGACCTTTCCACAGCCCTGCTCTTCAACTGCAGCAACTGCACGCTGAACAGACACTTGTCATAAAGTAGGTGGTCTTGGGTATTTTATTACAGAAACACAAAACAGACCGAGACATTTCCCTACCCGCCCACCTCGTAATTTTCAAGTGCTCCCTTCTAAGCTAACCACAGTGAACAGCTAGAGCTACATCCTTTCAAGTGTTTCACTGCACACACTGAAAAAGATAGAGATACGCATACATATGTTTTTCAAAAGTATCTTGTTCAGATTGCTGAAGAATATTTAATTTTGCATTTATGGCTATTATTTCAAAATTTCTTCATGCTAAATAGCGATCCAATTAGCAGCTAACTGTATAGTACAAAAACAAAGAGGTGGCGCCAGATTGCTAGAATCCAAATCCTAGGGCTGAGGATACAGCTCAGTGGCATGGCCCTGCCTGGCAAACAGGAGGTTCTTCTGAGCTCAATTCCCAGTACCTCCCCCGCCCCTCAAAGGTCACATTCAAATCCCAGTTCTGCCGTGACGTGAGATCTTGGCCCAGTTTCCAACCTTCCTATACTTCAGTTTCTCCTGTACAATGGGGATGACGACTAGATCAAACCGCATGAACTTCGGCGGCATACAGTTCAGCCCAGTGACACGACCTGTCACACAGTGTTAAGAGCAGTAACAGCTCAGCTTCCAAGCAAGGTCTCCTGACTCCTCGGATGGCGACTTCCTTCACTGACTGTCAGGGCCTAATTGTATGAAGAGAGAGGCCACCATGACAAAACCCAAACACACACTACAGTATCTGTTACAGCAAAACCTTCACCCAAGCACACAGGAAGCACCACTGGGCCTCTGGAGCTTTTGTAGGTACCTCAAAATACCCTGGTGATTTAAGTAAGACCTGAAAGATGCCTGTGACACTTAATCGTACATGACGAGCTGGTTAGGCTGTACCACCCAACTGTGTAGTCAAACACCCGTCTGGATGCTGCTGTGAAGGTTTTTTTTTTTTCAATTATGCTTAATATTTAAACCAGTAGACTTTGAGTTACACAGATGACCTTCCCTACAGGTGGGCCTCATCTAACTAGTAGAAGGCCTCCACAGGAAAGGCACGTGAGGCATTCTCTGCAACACCACAGCAGGGAAACCCAGCCTCAGTCTCCAGCCCAGGTCGTGCAGAGTTCTGGCTGAGTGCTGAAACGCCAACTCCGACCCGTGCTTCTGCACTGCCAGTCTACCCTCCAGCTATGTCGGGCCTGCGCTTCTGCACTGCCAGTCCACTCTCCAGCTATAAACTTGCCAGCGCCTGGGATCACAGGAGCCAATTCCTAAACACTAATTCGTGTTTCCCTCTTTTTCTTTGTCTGAAAGGAGACTAAGAGATTTTGCAACAGAAAGCAGTGTACTGCTGTAACAAACACTTCGAGAGTGGGCACTGGCTCTGAGCATGGGTGACACGTAGAAAATGGAAGGAATCTGAGGCACCTGGTGAAAAAGCCCCTATTTGTCTGAGTGACTGTGGATAGAAATAAGAGTCGGGTGAGAGGTCACAAAGGAAAGAGGGAGCTGCAGAACCCATTCCCACTGCTGCAGAGACATATACACTGTCATGAACAGAGTGTGGTAGAAATAAAATATTCACAATGCTCGGGCGAGGCTCTCAGGTGGAGATGAGGAACTCACGCCTGAAGGTGCAGGAGACGATCCTGTTCCCCAGGACCACTTGTAACGACAGCTTGGATGCTGAGCTGAGGAGGTTCTGAAGCCAGGAGCTGAAGGCATGGCCTGGCTTGTTCTTTTTGCTTGGAGTAAAATGCAAGAGAGCAAGACATACTGCAAGTATTAAGCAAAAGGGATCCAGAACTGAGAGACTGGAAGATTCTCAGCCTTTCACGTTGTAAAGAATGAGAGAGTATTTGGGAAAGAGCACCACGGGTGAGGCTGAGCAGCCACTCCAGAGATCAGGCCATGCCTCGTGGATCTGGCCCCTCATTTCAGCCCAAGTATCCCTCCAGTGGTTTGAAGGGACAGAGGCTGAGATGTAAAGGCCTTCGGACTTCTGCTTTCTGTAAGTGGGAATGGACGTGTGGAACTATCCAGCCCCAGACGTAAAGTACCCAAGAGCAAAGGGGAGGAGGAGCCCGAGGCTGGGCGTGCCTCCTTCATACCAGGGCACGGGGCAATGTCCGTGGCTCTCGTGGCACTGTGCTTTCTGTGCCTTAGGCCACTCAGGCTGTAGTGTTTTGCTATGGTGGCTTGAGCTCACAGGGACTGTAGCTGGATACTGTCCTTGCACAGAGGTGGGACCAATCAGGTCTGACTGGTGTCCTTACAACAGCAGGACACATGGATGGCAACACATGCACAGAGGAAAGAGGAAGTGAAGAGACACAGGGAGGGGACAGTCCCACCACCGCAGCAAGGCCTCGAACAGATCCTCCCCCAGAGAAACCGGCCCTGCTGACACCTGGATTCAGACCACCAGCATCCAGAACTGCAAGGAACTACAGTGCCGCCTACCCTGCGGCACTCTGCCTAGCAAGCTACTGAGACCTCAGGTTGCCTGACTTCCTGCTGGGAAACAGAACTTCGGAGACCATGGACATGAGAAAAGCCAGGCACATGTTACTGTGCTAAAATTTATTGTGAATGAAATTCGCTATGCTACTAGGACCCAAAATGATGACGGCACAAGCCATCCTTCCCTGGTGCCTATAGTTGAGGTGTGGGTATTTACTGTTTATGTAAAATACTTTAATTTCTTTTCACATCCCCCTGCATTAAATTTAGGATAAAACTAACACTTTCATGAAACATGGTATTTTAGAAGGATATTCAATATGTTCCCTTTTAAAATAATGCCACATGTCCACATGGATTTAGATACTTGCAGATACAATGTATCATTTTATGACAAGCAATGTAAAGGGAAATGAATAAATTAGAAAACTACCAAGTAATATTAACAAGATGTTTTAGAGTATATGACATTAAAAACATTGGCCTTATTTTCAGTAATAAGGTACTAGAGAGTCAAGTATTTGGGTTTCAGTTACAAAAGAAAATACTTTAAACTGAAGTCAATGCTTTAGTTCAGTCTCCACGGCAACACGGGAAGGCGCACAGACTGGTGGATGAAGTGAAAGCCACCAAGTCTCCATTTCAAACCCTAGCGTTAACTCACAACAGAAAGTCACGTTTCTAGCTTGGCATTTCATCTCTGCCTCCAACACAGCACTCTGGCTTCCCTCCATGAAAGGGCCGGCTCAATTCATACTCACTTAACTTGCATTATGTTCTGAAACAACGGAAGCTCACGCACGCTGAACTGGTGGCAGGGGGTGAGTGGCAGTGAGCAGAAAATGGAGGGGCTGTTGAAGCTGCCCACCTCTCAGACCACGTGGCCCAGCAGGGCTTCATCTCAAGGGTCTACTGTATTTTCCTTAATTACTTACTATGACGAAAAGATCATTTCCCCAAACAGGTGTTTTTTTTTTTTTTTTTTTTTTGCGGTACTGGGGATTGAACTCAGGACCTTGCTTCTTCTACTGCAGGCTTTGGAACTTGATGGGCCTTCTAACTACTGTCTTCTAATGTCTGCAACGAGGACAGGTCTTCAAAAGGAAGTCATACAGTCACAAGGTGTGAAGACTTTAACTGCAGCTTAACAGACTAGCCAAGACCTGCCTACAACTTTAACGTGAAGAGCATCTGCTAAAAACTGCGCAACAAAAAGAAGCTAAGTCTCTAAACTCTCAAAATAGTTAACATCCATAAGGTCACATACTACTTCACATTTACCCAGTGTTTGTCACGCCGCCCTGGGCTGCTCCCAGGGGAGACCTCAGTGAAGCCAGCAACTGTGAAGGTGGTCTTGTCTGTGGCTGGCGCAGGAAGCTAAGGCATCTTCAGTCATCTGCCCCAGGTCTACCTGTCAGTGTGAGTCTAAACCAAAGCCTGTACCCTTGGTCGCTCCCATTCTGTCCCTCACAAATGAGTCCATGTCACTCTTGGAAACCAACCCCGTCCTTCTCACTCTACTGCAAGTGCAATTGCATCACCGCCAGTTGTCTGATGGTTCCTGCTTCATAACTGCCTTCCCCAAGGTGGTTTCAGAAACTCTGATTTTCCCTTTATTTTTGGTCTGGTCATAAATTGAAAGACTTTGTCTGGCAGTAGGCTGCAAGTTCCTCTACATGACAGAAGGGTCCTGCCCACTCCTTATGGGGAGGCCACGTGCACAGAATGAGCCCAGGAAGACAGCTACAGCCGACAGGCCTTGCTGGGGTTCCCCTCAGCCTACTGGCAATCACAGCTGTGTAGTGAAGTCTTTGTAAAATCCCCAAAGGACAGAGTTTAGAAAGCTTGGGTGCACCTGCAGCGTACAGGTTCCTGGGGAGAGAGCCCCAGAACGAGCCTGGGTGCCCCACACCCCTCTCATATTTTGTCCTGAGCTTCAACTTGGATCCTCTGTAATGTCCTTTGTAATCAACTGATTAGCTGAGCCAGTAAGGAGGTTGTGAGAACCCCAATTTCCACTGCTTGGGGAGAAGCACAGATAATACACTCTGGGGCTTGCAAGTGGCATCCAAAGTGTGTGTAGGGGGCAGCCTGGGGGCCTGTGACAACTATCCTGATATGTCAGTTTCACTGGATTAAGACATTCCGAGCAAGTTAATAAGGCAAGCTCCTGGGTATGTGGGGATGGTTGTGGATGTGTGGCTTTGTGTCCCCTCCTCTCTGGGGCTCTTTCTCTTCCCTCCAGGAACTGAGCAGTTTTGCCTTCTACACACTTCTGCCAAGAGAGTGCTGTCTTGGAGCCTGCCTGCCATGGACTGAATCCCTGAACCTATGATCTACATGACGCCTTTCTTCCTTTGAGTTGTAGGTGCCGAGTACTGTGTTTCAGTGATGGAAAGCTGGCTAATAGAGGGCTAAGCCTCCATCTTGCACCTGCTACTACCGCTAGGTAGAAAGTGTCAGAACAGAACCAGGTCAGAAGACACCAGCACCACTGCAGACTGACTCCTTGGTGTGTGTGGGAAACCCTTGCTCATGTGCACAGGCGATCTGCATGGTGAATGTACAGAAAGCAAACAGTCTAAGGTGGAGTGTGGGGTTTGTTTGTTTTTCCCAGCAAATGAGAAAGGTTCAGAGTGGGGCTCTGTAAGCAGGAAACATTAAAAAGCATAGAAAGTTGAAATAGGAACTGAAAGCATACCAAATAGGATTATCCAGAGCAGAAAAAGATAAAACACAGTTGCTGGAAGAGGCAGGTGGAAAGGCAGAAAAGCAACTCCTGCACTAACTACCTGGTATATGCCAGGTGCCTATGTTGCTCACTGGCTCACCATTACCATGGCCTGCAGGGTGGGAAGCTCTGTCCCCATTTATGGCTCAGCTGGGCTCAGCAGTCTGCTCGAGCTCCCACAGCAGAAGAGCTGGGCTGGCTGGCTGAAGTGCGCATGCTCTAAGCACTGTACCACATGGCCATGACACATGAACTAGGAAATGAAATGAAAGAAGGGGGTGTGGTTCAGTGAGGTCCTGGGTTTGATTTCCAGGGCAAAAAAGAGAAAGCAAAGGAGAAGGAAGGAGAGGAAAAGGAGTGAAGAGAAGGAAGATGAGGAGAAAACTGAAGAGGGGAAAAAAATGAAGGAAAGAAAATCTTGGCAAAGCTTCTATAGAAACCGTCACAATAGAAACACTTCTTGGAATTAAAAAAGAATAACAAGCTTCAGTTACCTGAACATTTACTCACCCCAAATACCACATTTGAAGTGTAAGTAAAGTTTTATCTTTCTTCTTTCTTAGCTTTAAAATACTGAAATTTAACAAAAATCTTACACTTAGGAAATCCATAAGCTAAACTGTACATGTAAGATGTTTTCATTTCCTGTTTTGTCATCTTTTGCTCAACTGCAGTACCAGTGCTGAGCATTTTAATACTAAACATTATTAGCAAATTCAAAACCTTATGTCAAGAAAGTAAAGTGTGGCCCGGGAGAGCCATTTGGAAGGGCTAGAAATTTAAAATACAAACACCACACATGCGCATAGTTTAGTCACACACCTCTAGGTGGCAAAGCCTGTTACAGGGAAGGGCTCGTCCCTCTATACTGTGCAACTTCTTCTTGTATCCCTTATTACCACATTATCTAAGGACTATTCTGAACAAGGGGATGGCAGGAGAACATTCCCTCAAAGGACAAGCTACTCTAAATGTGTTTAATACTATTATTCCGTATGTGACCAAAAAAGTTAACTCATAAAAAAACCCCTCATGGTTCATGTGACACTGCGGTACTCATCTGTGCCCCTTCAGAGCAGCTGACTAAATGGTTTCAGGCATGGCCTCCCTTTTCCCCACACTGCACCCGTGCCCAGCTGTAAGCCCTAGTGCCCACTTAGGCATGATTACCCCTGGTGCAGCCCTGCCATGGGCGTCTCTCTCAAGGGGAAGAGCTTGGGATAGACGATGGTAAACATGGGCTCACTACACCGGTGACAGTGCCCCAGGGGACACTGCAGCAGCTCCAGGAGACTTCTGGGTAACGAGACAGGAGACAGGAAGTTGAAATCTGAAACACAAGAGAGAAATCATACACATGAGTGAAAGATCAGGTTTTCTAAAACCAAACTGCTTAAAATACTTCTCTTTGTTACCAAGTAAGTTCAGTTAAACCACTTTGTGCTGAAAATTCTGTTATCTGCTCAGTAATGAATAAAAATCTAACATTATTAGGAAATGAAAGATGTTTTTTACATTTTTGATAGTAAAAGAAAATGAAAACCCATTCTTTTAAGAGTGACCAGAGGCTGTTCTGAGGTAGAGTTAAGGAAAGAATGAGATCAAAGAATCTTCAAGAACAAGGATAAAAAAGGCATCAATTTTCCCTGAGAGGGTTTTGCAGGCTTTTGTGAGAGCCAGAGAACTAAAGGAGCCTGGGCCCAGCGACTGTCGCGGACTTTCATGAAGCCTCCCCGACTCTTCCGGGCAGCTACTCAGGCAGGTCCCAAGCAAGGCTAAACTTTTATGTTTACTGAAAAGAATGCAGCACAGGCCACCACGAGGAAACTAAGCTTTTCCGGGCTTACTCCTATGAGCTGTTACTAATCAAAACAGGGAGCGCTCCTGCCTAGCCTAATCTGAACCCCCACAAAAGGGGTGGTGAAGGAAAACCACCTGAGCCTGCGACCCCTGTGACTCGGACACAAATTTACCATGGTTTCGATAAGGGTAAGCACTCAACGGAGAATGAAGTAAAATTCAAAAATTACCAGCCCATGTCTGCAAAGGAAATACTCAACATCCTCTTAACCTTTTGTGTCCGTCCAGACACCGTCCAGATCACCGTCAGAAAAATGCAACGCACTCACAGGTCCATCAACAGAATTCTGGTTAGTGGTTTTTTTTTTTTTTTTTTTTTTTTTAATTTTTTTAATAAGACATTTCTGGAAGGTAGTAGGGGTTAGATTTTTTAATGGCTTTATTTTTTATGCAAAAAGAAAACATCCAGCAGCTTTAAAAACAGTTGAAATGTACTTTTCTTATTAATACTGTCCCACTTTTAATACTGTGGCAGGGACCGAATCCAGGGCCTCCTGTGTGCTAAGCACATGCTCTACCACACGTTACTGGCGCGCTCTGAAGGCACTGCAGACCTATGCCCCGCAGTACAGGAACTCCAGGCTCTGTCAAGCCTCTTCCCAACCAAGGGTTGCCGTCACACTGTGACAGCACTGCTCAAAGCTCCTCACACGAATTTCTTCTCCTTGCGTTTCTTGGATGTAATGTAAGGAGACAGCAAGGCAAGAGCCCGCTCTGCTGAAGGAGGCATTCAGCTCTGCTTTGAGGATAAGGTTATTTCTCTACTGCCGGCTCTGGGCAGTCCCCAGCCCGGCTGCCCTCCTTTCAACCGTAGTGTTAACTGTGAACTGCCGGCAACTGAAGGCCACAGCTTAGTGAGCGCCTCACTCTCTGTGTTTGCAGCGGGTGCAAAAGAGATCAGTGTTGAGAAAATGTTACAACTTTTTTCTTATAAGTAAAGTTACAGGTGGTCAAGGACACATGTGCCCATGAGAGGTGCCTGGGGAGACTCTGTGGCAGGAGGACTTGTGCCCAGGAGAGGGTCCCTGCCTCAAAACAAAAGCAAAACCAAAAAACCCCAAATAACCAAGACAATGTGGAAATATTTTACTACCACTGAACAGTATACTTACAGATGGCCACAGTGGTATATTCTGAGTCATGTATATTTCACCACGATAAAAAATGTCTGTGAAAGAGGAAAAGCCAAAACAGGCAGCACAAGACACAAGTGTCTGCTCCCGGAATGAGGGGGCGGGAGAAGTACCTGGGTCCGAGTGGCGGCAGGCATGGTAGAGATGCCGCATGGCCAGTTCCTGCAGAGGCAGCACGGGGTCACGCTCCGTCCCTACGGCCTTCACCTCAGCTGGAAGGAAGACGGTCAGCTGCCCCGACGAAAAGGTGAGCAGCTTCATCTCCGACACCTGGATGGGGTCCCCACAGCTGCAGGAAGACGCCGCAGAGTATGAGCAGCTGCGCCAGCACATGCGTACTCATCACCACGCACGTCGGAAAATTTATGACACTGCTGAATTGCTGAATTCTTCTCCAAGTGCAGAAATGCTGGCCTGAGCTCCTCAGTAACACATGGGTCAGAATCCTGAACTCAGCTGGGGTTGGTGGCACAGGCGGGTAATGCCAGCACCCAGGAGGCCGAGCCAGGGGGAGTGCGAGTTTGGGCCCTGTCTGGGGTGCATGGTCCAAGGTTGGCCTGCACCATGGAGGACTCCGACTCCAAAGCCAACGCAAGCAACCCAAACTCAGCAGCGGGAACACGGCTAACTCACTGTGCACCCAGGCTTCCCAGCAAGGACAGCACTGAACTCCCTGTCAAAGAATCCAGACAATTTGCTTTCTACGCTCTATTTTTTCTCCTTCTGTTACTCTCTGCTAGTTCCTTTCTACTGAACCTCCCCAAATGTAAAGTTCTCCATTTATTCCTTTCTTTCCCCCATCAGAAAATCCACCTGAGTATCTATTTTATGCCAGCCAAGATACTGAGATTAAAAAGCCAGGATGATCCCCTTCCCTCCTGAGGATAATTACAGTGTTCTCATGTGGGGTGAAGGAAGATGGAGTCAGGGAAGTCCACAGAGGAGCAGTCCCGACTCAGGGCCACCACTGCCACCAGAAGAATGGAAGGGACCTGTACTGCAAGCCAAAGCACAGGGCGTGTACAGCAGCTGCTGCCACGCCCCAAAGAACAGGGCTGTTTCTGGGGGTAGGGTGGGCTGGAAAGGGACACAGGATGTGAGTGGAGGCTGAGGTGAAGTTGATAGCCCTAACTTGAGGGGAAAACTCTCAGTCTTAGAACACCATCTGCTCACAAGATGGAGGGTGGGGAAGAAACTGGTAGCAAGGAGGTAAAGAAGTCCATGAACACACAAGCAAGCAGGAACAGGGAAGCTGCTAGGGCCCTGAACGTGACAGTGTGGGGAAAGCAGGAGGGGTGTGGAGCAGCCTCTGTAGTAGGGACCAGTGGCTTTCTCTGCAGGGCCACAGGCAAATAATTCATGATCCCCAACTACTGGTATTTGGGGGATTCTTATGTTGAAAATATAAATGTCATTAAATTTCAGAGGTAGAAATCACAGGTCAGGTGGGCTTCACAAATTTCATTTAATGACGTCTTTTAAATAAACAACTGTATTGATTTGACAATAGGAGCACTGTGGTTTTTAGCCAAGAGTATGTTTTTCTTGAGGCTATTACCAAATAATCTAGTAACTTTGATTCTAATAACTGTGAAGCTGAATGATAAGAATAATATATGATAATTGTTGTTAGTTCAATAATAAAGTGAAGAGATGGGCCCATGAGATAGCTCAGCAGTCTAAAGCTCCTGCTTAGGCCATCTCAGGCAACTGCAGGAACTGTGGTTCGATTCAGGGCACCACATGTGGTTATCTTTTCTTCCTACTTTCTTTTTAATCAAATGGGATCATACAATACCGTAATGTGCTTTTGTTCATGTAATTGTTCAGACCAGTCAGATTTAGAGAAATCTCTGTAATAGCCAAGTGACACTTCATAGTATGAATGAATAGATCTATTTACTATGTCATCCCATTTTTCACAGTTTTCTATCCTACTTTGAAAACAATGTCACAATAAATGTTACACCAACTCTTGTGCATGGTGTTATTGCTGTAACATAAAACTCATACCATGAGAATGACTGGCTGTGAAGACTGATAAATTTCCATGTCTGAGATCCAGAAGGGTAATAGGATATTTTCTGTTACGGTTTGTGTCTAGTTGTTCCCCCAAAGCCTCATGCAGTTATGGAGCAGGGATTTCTAGAGTTGAGATTAACTCATGATCCACTGGGATTATGGGTTTTAGTACTGCTGAGATTATGGGTGTATTATTCCCAGCCTGGGGGCAGATAGCCTGAATGCAACTTAAGAGAGACAGACTTCCTTTCTGTTCCCATACTGTTGCTGCTACTCCTCCATTTTGCTCTCTGCTCTTTACTGCCACCGTGAATGGATGCGCTCTGCCCTGGAGCCAGCTGAGTATGGACTGAAACCTCCAGTTACTGTGAGCTGAATAAACCTTTCCTTCCCTCATTTTGGGTGTTGGGTGTTTGTCCCAGCAATGAGAGAAAGAGTAACTAAGACGCTTTCCCACATCATCATCAGAACTGGGGATCAGCAACCATCTCAGGCTTCTGAAGTCTTAAATTAAAATGATCATCTTGGTAAATGAGTTTTATCACCTTCTGGCATGTTTACTAGCCATTTACATTTCCTTGCTGAGAACTGACCACCCACATCCTTTGCCTAATTTTCTACTGAACTGAAAAAATCAATTGTTAAGAATTTCTAGAATTCGGGCCAGGGAGATGGCTCAGTAATAAGCACCTGCCTGGCAAGCGCAAGGGTCTGAGTTCAATCCCTGGTTCTGCCAAAAAAAAAAAAAAAAAAA
>NDGN011533143.1:3227-28561 GCA_002564285.1 Tympanoctomys barrerae
GAGAGAGAGAGAGAGAGAGAGAGAGAGAGAGAGAGAGTGCATGCAAGCACACGTGCACAGACCAACGATGGTCTTCAGGACAACATGGGGAGACAGATGTGGGCATCAAGAAGATGTCGGCTGGGCAGGGCCTTCCTGCATGCAAAACCCTCAGGAATTTAAACACAGGTTGCTGTTGCATTTTCAATAATATCTATGACAGGATCGCACAGCTGCCCCAGCCTAAAATTTAAATAATTGCACAGCCAAGGGAGGCCAGGAATGTAGCAGAAAGAATATGGGCCTTTTAAAAACTCTCTGGATCTTCCTCGTCCTGTTTTCTCATTTACAAACCCAAAGCAAGGGCTTTCTAAGGGCCGGCCTAGGTCTGCGTGACCAGTGTGGCCAGCAAGCTTTTCCTTATACCGAGCCAACATCTCTTTCCTCATCACCTCAGCCCACATCTTTTGATGAAGGAAAGAGATCATCGAGGTTAGTGGATCACAGCCCGTAGATGAGACCCAGCTCATTAAAGCCAGCTGGTTCTGGCCACGCGCAAAGCCACATTCCACTGTGGGAACCAGCTGAATTTTGGGCAAGCCCAAAGAGATATCTGTGGGGGGCAATGACTCTGGAGTTCTCGGGTTGCACATTAGGCTTTCATTCCAGAAACCCCCAGGAGAGGTGAGCCCCAGCACAGGGTATCTACAGACCCAGTAACACAAACCCTGTGCCCCATCTCCATGGGGATTTCAGGCTAGGACTTCCATGTCCTACCTGACCTGGCCCTGCAGCCCCACAGGACTTTAGTGTGTGCCCATGAAATAGCTCAGCGGGCTTTTACTGGAGTTGCTTAAATATTTTAGCAGGGCTTACAGCACTTGCTTGTTTGCTTGCTTGAGACTGGGTCTTGTTATATAGCTCAAGCGGGCCTCAAACTTGCTGCAGTCCTCCTGCCTCAGCCTCCTGAGCACGGGGACTATAGGTGTGCACCACCACACCCGGCTTATTGCAAGCACATTTGGACAGAAGCAGAATTCCAAATTAAATCCTTGTGAAACTAAAGGCTCCCAGGTTAAGAAAAGTCAGAGAAAGGCCCGATGTGGACAGGCCTTTCTGAGAGAAAAGGAGAATAAGCAGGGAATGGTATAAAGGGACAGTGCAGAGTGACAGCAGTAGAGGAGGAGGCTGGATACACCCACTGAGGAGAAGGTTCGCTTACGTGTGCCTGCAAATTCAAGGAGCTTTGCCTCCTGGAGTGCGACACTACTTCAGGGGCTCTTCTGCCACCACCAAGAGACAGTGATGGAGCATAGCTCAGAGGATTCCAAGGCTGGAGTCTGTGCCACAGGTCCCAATCCCTGAGACAGAGGAATACCCACTATGCGCAGCTGGCAGATTGCGCCATGTATGAACACAGGTGGCCAAAGGGGCAAGGTTATATCATTCTCGAAACATGTGCCCACCGCACAGGGAACGCCCATAAAAGGCGACATTTTCCAGTTTGTGCCAATAGCAACTGCTCCACAGCAGGCAGCTCCTTTTTTCTGCCTCTCCACTTATTCATTTGCTGTATGTCTCTATGTGCTGGGCCACTCAAAGGTGCCAGGCCACTCAGAGGTGAGAACGACAGCGTCCCTGCTCTTAGGAGTTGAGGGTCTGGGAGGAGAGAGGGGAACCCAGAGATCACGGAGAAGCAGAGACGCGGGGCACAAGGCGACCAGGCAGGAGCCCCGGCTCTGCGTGCTGGGGTCTCCCCTGCTCATCAGTTCCCCTCCTCGCTCTCCATTACTTGTCAGGTCAGGGTTCCTGTCTCACCAACTGCTCTCCCACCCACCCGCCCATCTGATCCCAGCACAGCCTGACCCTAGCTGCTCACCCTTCACCCCAGGTGTAGTCAAAAGGTCCTTTGTCTCCAGGGATTGTGGGAAATTCCTTCCTTCCTCTCTGCTTGGGGACTTGCCACTCTTAATAGGTTCAGCATTTGATTGTCAACAGATGGAAGGTCAACTCTCAAAAAGCAAAGATGCTGGGTCTGAATTGTTGCATCAAATCAACTCTACAGGATCCCAGGCCAAGGTGGAAGGACCCCCAAGCAATAGAAAAAGGGGCTCAAGATACAAAAGATGCTCTTTGACATGGGTACCACGCTTCCTTCTTCCAGAGCTCAAATGCTCCAGCCCTGAGCAGTTTTCAGAACAGCAAGACACCAGCCTGAAGTGGCCAGATAGTTTCATGGTTACCTAAAAACAGTAACACAGTAACCAAAATGCAGCTCAATCAGCATCTCAGAGATTACCATTTACTGCAACCTTGCTTGCCTTGGGCCACCCCCTCCCCTGCATGCAGGCTCCTACAGAAAGGAAGCCAGAGTACCCAGACAGAGGACTGGGACACTGTGTGCAGGGCAGAGGCCAGATGTGTTGGGGGCAGGCTTTCCAGAAAGCTACCATATGGAAAGGCTGAGCCCACCTCCCTCCTGTCCTACAATAGCCTGTCAGATTCACCAGGGCCATGCTAGGCAGATGTGGGACCTGCTGTTGCTAAGTGGGCTGGGTGCTTGGGTCAAAGTTGTAGTTTAGTCAAAAGGTGGGGGATAGGATGTAGTTCAGAGTGAAGGCCCTGGGTTGAATCCTTAGTATATGGAGGGGGAGGAGAAGGAGAAGGAGGGGAGGGGGATGGAGACTTTCAGACCCAACCGCCCACGGAGCCAGTCCTTATCCCTGTACAACTGAGAACAAGAGCTCATTCTGGGTAGAGAACAGGCCTTGCACACTCCGACCCCTTAGAACTAGCAGCCATACTCCCTCTTTCCAAAGAGGAGCCTGGAATCCAGCAGACTTCCCTGCCGCAGCCTCTCTCTCCCCTCTCTGCTTCTGAGCCTCTCTAGCATCTTCTTCTGACACAAGGGCAAAGTCCACCTTAGGGAAGCATCACTATGAGAAAAATGAAAAGCAAGTGCATAGCTATAAGTAACATACTGGGCTCTGCATAGCTCACAGGCACATTTACTCAAGAAAGACTTCTGATGGTATGAACTATCTTATGAGCACTGAACAACTGACTTGCTTCATGAGGCAGAAGCATTAGTAATAGCTAGAATGTCTTTAGCATTTCCTGTATAACCAAACTGGAAGCCTAAAGTACTCAGAGAGAGATTCAGAGACGGGCTTTTGCAGAATGAGTTTGAAACAAGGTGGAAATGGCCCTCCGGGCATGGAAGGCCATAAGCAAAGGCCTAGAAGCAGGGCTGCGGGTCTGGACTTCTATAAAAACCTCGCATGTGAGGGTCCATTGAATACAGGTCAGGGTCTCACCTGGAAGCCCCTACACTTCCCAGTGAGGGAAGACAAGCTTCGGGGTCACTTCCGTGTCCAGGTCCATTTATGGGACTATGGAGCCCAGGGCTTGACACTTTCATTTTATTTTGTTCTAAACAAGAGATAATATGAAGTAGGCACCTGGGAGCGGTTTGAATTAACAACCCAAACCGGAGGAACAGCTGCGTCCCAGAGAGGGGGCAGGGAGTTTCCTGCTTCAGGCCATATTTCCTTTCAGCAGCATGACGTTAACGCTTATGAAATATAGCCCAAGTCAGGCGGCGTTTAGGGAGAGGAAGGTACTCCCCTACTCTTTGCGAAATGTACGGCCAATTAATTGGCCGTGTAAGCCCAGGTTTTCAACTGTCTGCGGAAGTCTCGAGGTTAATGAAATCATAACGTACGCACGGGTGTTGTGGCAGGGCTGCGGGACAGGCGGAACTGACATCGCTGCCCACCCAGCTGAGCTGGGCAGGCTGTTCTTGCCGGACAGTACCTATCAAAGCAGGTATGTGGGCATAATGTGTCTCTCAGGGTGTGCGCTTGTGTGTGTGTGTGTGCGCGCGCGTGCGAGCGTGCATGTGTGCGTGCTTGTGCGTGCAGCCATGCTAATGAGAACAATTATATTTCTCCATCTGGAACCCATTAGCCGTGATTACGATGACGGACCTCCCCGCCTTATCACAACCAGGATTGGCTACCCCGGTTATTACCCAGGCCACCTTTCTGGGTCTGCTCTTCCAAGCCAGCTGAAGAGATGGTTTCCTGTCATCTAAGCTGCTTTCCTCTCTCCTACTCTGGAGCCATTGTAAACTCCCTCACCCCATCTCAATTACAAGAGCCCTTCCGGTCCCAGACAGCAGCCTCTGCAGGTGCTTAGGAGGCGAGGGGAGCGGGGGAAGCTGATCTGTGGTATCCCAGTCCTGCGCTTGCTCTGCTGCGCGCGGAAGGCACCCGGCCGGCAGCTTGCAGGTGCTCAGCAATTACCTTGGCCTGTTACCTCACGGTTTCTTAAAGTAGATGGAAAAAAAAAAAAAAAAAAAGACTCATTAAAAGGGTTGTTACTGCAAAATAAGAAAAGCCTAAAGTATAGGAAGGACCCTGAGTTGGTGTTCAGGCTCTGCACGCCAGCTTGTAGCTTCTAGAACTCTCTGAGGCCCTTGATGTTGGAGGAGATTTGGGGTGCTGCTCTCCGATTGAATACACCTATAAAATTGTTCAGATTCTTGGACTTCAGATTTCTCTCTCCTCCTGTAGCCTGGTGCCTCCCACCTTTCCTTAAGGACCTTATTTCCTGGCTACCCCCCTCCCCACTCGGGTCCCTCCAATAGAAAAGATGAGTGTATGCTAGAGCAGCCGCAGGAAGCAGGGACTCAAGAAACAAAGTCGAAGGAGACAATTTGGTTTCTCCCAAAGAGCCATCAAAGAAGTCACTCCAAGCAGAGATAGAGCAGGGTGGGTTGGTGCCCCTGGTTTTGTGGATTTGCATAGCTCCTGTTCATTTGGAATGCAGTTAGAGACAAGTGCCAGGATGTCTCAGGGCTCAGCTCTCTGAACATCCCCTTGGTGTGCCTGAGGTGGCCGCCCTCAGCCTCCAAGGCAGCCAGAGCCTGGGGTGGTGCCTCCGGCTCAGAGGAGCCTCCTCCACTCAGCCCCGGGTGGCAGTGAAGAGCGGCTTTTGGATATGCATCCAGACATAAAAAGTTGTGAGGCTGTGCTTCAGAGGTGTCACTTTATCCTGCACATATTATGGTTTTTCAATGCTTGGGAAGTCAAAGCAGGAAGGCCCCTTACTTTGGCCAACCAAATCCCCCTTTGGCCAGTGAGGACAGCGAGGCCTCTGGGGTTCAGTGATTTGCCTGAGGGCACACCGTCCCTAGAGACTTTGGGAGCTGGGACTAGAACTTGAGCCTCCTCGCCCCCACCTAAGTGTTCCACCAACTGCCTTCAGACTTGAAGCCAAACCCACGGGTCTTCCCTCTGTGTCTCCCCTGGCCACTAACTAGAGCTTTCAGGCTACAGATTGGAACCACCAGGGTGTGCAGAATAAATCTAAGCAGGAGACTACAGATTTCCTGCACCCTGACCCAGACAGGAAGGCAAGCAATGCTGTCCCAGACCACTCCTGGCCCTGCTAGAGGAGGGCAGGGTCTTCTCCTAGACAGCCACCAAGCCTCTGCAGCAGAGGGTCCTGGGTGCTAATCTCATTTCACAGCCCTTCAGCACAGGAGTTGCCATTGGACTCACAGGACATAAATTCAGAGAAGGGTTTCATGGCACCATTCTGGGGAGATCTATGCCATACCTCAAATATCCCATTTCCAAGAAGAAATCAAAGCCTGGACTTTGGGAAGCGAGCTAGGTCCTGTGAAGATGAGCCAATTCTGCATCTCTCTTCAGACCCACTGGAGACGCAGTCTTCCCATATGCCTGTGGCTGTGTTTAGAGATGGCTGTGGCTGTGTGTAGAGCTATTTTGGGCACTGACTAGAGAATGTTCACTTTTATAGTTTAGATCCATAATGCTCCCCCAAAGTCATAGTGTGCTCAGAGGTGGGGCTTTTGGAAGGTAACTGGTGAATTGATCTCTTGTTGAGTTCATAGCTCAATGTGCTGTTAGAAAGCAGGGCCTGGCTGGAAAAGATGTCACCAGGTTGGGTACCTTTGGAGCGTGAATCGCCCTGTGAGGCTCCTCCCTTCTCTTCCTGCTTCCTGGCTGGCACAGGGTAAGCAGCGTTCTTCTGCCATACATTTCCACCATGCCATTTCTGCTTCAAAGCCAGCTGACCATGGACTGAACCCCACAAATTGTGAGCAAAACTAAACTTCTCCTTCTTTAATTTATAGTTTTGGATATCCTGTCTCAGAGACACAAAAGCTGGGACAGAATTTATGCTCTGCAGATAAAATGCTCTATTCAGTTAAGGATGGTTTGATTGCATTGGAGTGTGGGTGGTGATGGGATTTTTCTGCCTTTGCTGGGGGTGGGGGCAAGATGGGGGAGAGTCAGTAGTTCCCAACTTTTTGGCGCCAGGGACAGGTTTGATAGAAAGTAATTTTTTCATGGACTTGAGCAGGATTCTCATGGGAGCAAGCAACCTAGATCCCTTGCAGTGGAATTTACAATAAGGTTTCATGTTCCTATGTGAATCTAATTGTCACCACTGATCTGTCAGGAGGCAGAGCTCAGGGAGTAATTCAAGCAGTGGGGAGCAGCTGAATACACAAATGAAGCTTCGTCCGCTCATTCACCTGCCTCTGTGCACTTCTGGCCATGCAGTCTGGTTCCTGACAGGCCCACTAGTACCAGTCCCTGGTCCAGGACTTGGGACCCTTGCTCTCGGCATTCATACCTCAGGTTCAGAACATTAGCAGGCACCACATAAGCCACCCTGTCCATACCTCTGAACTTTGGTACAGTGTGTCATTTCAGACAACCATTTGGAGATGAGGCAGAAAAATGGTAAATGAGCTAAATGAGTTGTCTAGAGAAGTGCAAACTATTTTCAAAGAAACCAATAGTAATTGTTAGTGGTGACAGGTGATGGGAAATGGGTTTTCTGCTCAACTGTGGGAAGAAATGAAAATCAAAGGCACTTTTCTCCATTGCTATTTGACAGGTATATATATACCAAGGCCTTAAAAATGTGCATATGCTCAGCCTTGGAGATTTCATGAGTTGTAACCCCAAAGAAATAATCAGAAATGTCTATAAATATTATACATATGAGTTTTATACAGTAATTTTAAATAATAGGAAAAAATTTAAGACAACCTAAAAGCCTAGTAAAAAGGATTCACTTTAAAAGAAAAAAAAATGACACATTGCAGTAGAACTACTGAAAATAGGGAATTAAATTTTTCCTTAAAATAGGTTGCCCAGGTGAGCCTCTAACTTGTGATTGTCCTGCCTCAGCTTCCCTACGTGCTGAAATTATAAGCATTGTCACTTTTCTGACTAAATAGTGCACCCACCTTTTTATGTCTAATGGAATCCTCTGCAGAGGATTGCTAGAAGTTCTCAAGTAACATTTTTCTCAAATTATCATATCTTGTCCACTCAATATCTTAACACCAAAAATAAAATAAAGTAAATAAAAATTAAAAAATAAAGAACACCTTAACACCAACTCACTTAGGATATAGATCTTGTTTTATCATGTGTATTTTGTACTGTGTAAATTGCCATGTAAAACTAAATATATGTCACACTATTCATTTGTGAGAAAATGCATCTCTCTTCATGTCTGGTGTTGAGTGTCATCTCCTCCTACATACAGCCAGATTAGATTTGCCCTTCCCAGTCCAGGCACATTCATCCTTCTGTCAAGAACCCTTTCCAGGACCTTCATCAAGGCTGAGCTCCCCAACTGGCCTCACCTTATACGTCTAAACCCTTGACACTCAAATCCATAGAGATCCCCAGAATTCCAGCCTTAAAAAGGCAGACAGGCCACTATAGGTAAGCCAGAGCCATATCTCTGCTTCAGAAATCACATCCTAGTTTTAAAAAAAAAAAAAAGCATAAAATGAGACAAGAGAGTATCCTAACTGACATAAAATAGATGTCAATAAGCAAAAGGACCCAAGAAGATTTTGAGGGTCATGAAGGGCCATCTTTACCCCAAAGCCCAGCTGTCCCTTAAGCAGCTTTGACCTCTGCCATCACCCCTTCTTGGCCAGCCGATATTTCCAACTATCCAAGGATCTCTGTCCCCTCTAAGGGATCTTCTCTCCAGGAAGGTGTAATGTCCAAAACTGCTCCTCTCTCCTCCTGAGCTACCTAAAACACTATTCCCTCCAGTATTCTGGTTAGAGACACAGGAACACAATCTGATCAAATTGTCCACCTTGTGAAATAAATGACTACAGCCCTTCTTCCCCCTATATTGAATGACACTAATCCAAAATTTCTTCCTCTGTAGCCTATGAGCCATCTACAGTAGGATCAACTGGATACTTCTTAACATGGTGGGTTTCCCAACCTCCACCCCATGGAATCACAATCCTTCCCACTGGGCTCCAAAGATCTACATTTTAAATAAGCTCCTTTGATTATTGTGTGCTAAAGTTTGACAACAGGTAAAGACAGTGGTTGGTATCTTTGAGCAAAGAAGTCTTCACATTAAATGACCCTCTCTCCAATCGGGGAGCACCCACATCAAAAGACAGATGAATAATTCCACTCACACTGAAGAAGCACATCTTCTGCAGCAGGCGTTGGTACCAACTACACGTTAATAACAGAGAACCTGAGGCTTAGCATGATGGGGTAACTTCCCCAGTGTCGCATCTTTTAAGATGTTGGATCTAGATTTTGAACCCCAGCCATCTTTAAAAATCCTCCTGAGGATTTACTTCAAACATCAAGTTATAACCTGTCTCAATCACAACTTCTCCAACTTGAAAGGCTGTGAAGACATCCCTAAAGAAAGGGAGAAGGGAGGGGAGAAAAGCGGATGTAAGTGGTAAATTACTGAGAACACTAGGCCATGTGTCAATTCTCATTGAATATTTTGGACAGCGATTTAGGCTGGTTGATGTATTATGGGTTTGCCTGAGAAGGCTCAGAACTTTGAAACTGTTCCCTTTTGTACTTTGATTACACATTCATTCTGACTTGAGAAAGGATTATGCTGTAAGGAGCCACAGTCTCCGTCGCAGTGGCCCTGTGTGTCTGTTTCTATCTGCAACGATTGTTTAATGATGCTGAGACAGTGCTGCCTGCAGTGCTTAACCACCCAGTTCTTCTTACGTGTGCAAGAAAAGCGCACAGGTGCAGAGTTGCCTGATGGACACCAGAGCTTGGGTGGGGACAAGGACCAAATGGTGCTAAGGGCAATGTGACACTCCAGGCCCTGGTAGGGAAACCGCCAGGGCACAGACCTGCCTGATCCCCTAAAGGGAGCAAAAGTAGGGTTTAAGAGACCTGTGAGGCATAGAGAGACAGGGGTGAGGGCCCGGAAAATCGACAGAGTGAAGACGGTCTAGTGAAGGAGGCTAAAGGAGTCGAAGTCAATACTGTTCCCCTGCAATGCTCACAAGTCTCCTGGGGATCCAAGGAAAATCTTCAGTCCTGGTTAGAGTAAGCCTTGGCACTGAGTGACATACTACACAGTTCCTGGTGAGCAGGTGCCGAACTTGTTGCTGAGAGCTTGGTGTGAAGGTGAACGGAGCAGAGTCATCACCTGGAGGAGGTGGAGCCTGGGGGCAGGGCGGGGGAGGTGCAGCAACCTTTCTGCAGCGATCCCCACCCTCCGCGCAACCCTTCCAAGCATTGCTAAGCAGTTTGCACCCAGAACTGAAAGATACTGTTCCTATCTCCACGTGACAAGACCAAGAGTCCCTTATCCAAAATCAGGGAGTAAATAAATGTTCAAGCCAGAACAAAGGTCTGGCTCCAAAACTTGTGCTTTTAACCTCTCTGCTATGTCAATAATTTGACTTATAGTTCTTGTATGTCTGGAAAGCCAGGTGTGCCCAAGGCCAATGCTGGTACTGACAGTGGGCATTTGGCCCAAATTGGGTTCAGGTCTAGACTTCCTGCCTACCAAACATAAGACTCTGGTCGAAGAACTAAATCCCTCTCAGCTTGCTCTTTCTGTCTCTAAAGCAGGTTTGATAATATAAACCACCTAGAACACTCTTGCAGTGAAAGAGGATAACGTACAAAACACCTTCAGTGCAGCAACTAATACGTCACAGAGGAGATGTTCGCTTAGCACTCCCTTTCCTCTCTTGTCTATCTGCTTTCAACTGGTCAAGGGGGGGGAGGGGCTGACATGTCTAAACAGAAATAGGCCCAAAGTGCCTCAGGAGAGAGGAGTCTCTGGCATTGCTGGTAGGAGAATAGTCAGTCACAGCCTTTGTGGGGAGCACTCTAAGTTGCCCAGTAAAAGCCAATTGAGAAAATCCAAATACCCAAAAGATACAGGCATAAGACATTTACTACAATATCATTCATGAGAAAGGGAACTTGGAAGCGACTGAATGTCCATCGCTTGGAAATGAATAAGAAGATTATGAAAGATATCTATAATAGAATACAATGTAGGAGTTAGGGCCAATTTACTATGTTCATGTGCAACATGGGTAGAAGTTAAAAGCAGAGATTTGAAGTAGGAAAAACATATAACAGGAGGTCTACAGCCCAATTTCATTCATATCAATAAGGAATACTCGCACACTCAAACCAGTGTTGCATATGTTGCAGTAAGATCCATTTACCCAGTGTGAATATCCATACACACATCACCCCCTAAGCTGTCCATGCCGAGATCCCCAGGAGCAACCTGTGAGTTCATCGTATCAGCCAGCAAGAGGATAGAATTAAGATCTCAGGGTGGGCGGAGTCTTCTGGAGAAGGAGGTGGGCCCAGGGAAGGACCACCAGCACCTGCGGGAGAGAGCAGAAGGCAGGAGGAAGAGGACCCTGTGTGTAGCGGTGGGCCTGATGCTCCACCGGCGCTGAATGGATAAATGCACCGATGGGAACTGACAGCCCATAAATAATTTTTTAAAAATTAAAAATAGGGAGGACTTTTTTAAAAAAGTACATAAAATTCAAAAATCATATTTAGGTGGGATTGGCTTAAAACAATTTCTAGAGCAGGCATGAGCCTGGCTTGCAGTTTCCTCTGTTTTCCCAAAGGGTGGTACTAACCCATCTTCCCCTACCATCACACTAAGCAAAACACGTTTTTGGGCTGGGTGTAGAAAATTCACTGAAGATAATCAAGCCTGTCTTAGCACAGAGAACCTTGGGCATCAACTTTACAAACTCTCTTCCAGAAAAGAGAAGACAGAACATAACCCAACTCATTTAATAAGGCTACTGCTACCCTGAGAGCAAAACCAGGTAAGTCCAATCCTAACAAAGAAAACTGCAAATTAGTCTCTTTCATGAATTTAGAGGCAAAAATTTGAATAAAAGTATTAGCAAGTTGAATGCAGCACTGTACAAGAGGAATTATAAAGCATGACTAAGCGTGCAAGGTATGCACAGCTGACTCAGCACTCGCAAACCAGCCAGTGTCATCCACTGTACTGACAGAAGAAGACTCATGTCATTTCATCAATTGATGCAGAAAAGTATTGGATAAAACCTGGTAGCCATTTGTGATAAAAATTTCACAGCTAAGTAAAATACAAGAGAACTTTCCCCAACTTGATAAAAAGAAACTACAGACACCCATGGCCAACATCATGTTTTTTGTTGTTTTTTAGGTTTTGCTTTTTTTTTTTTTGTATTTTAGGGAAGAGTCTACAGGGTGTTCAGGGTCTCACTACTAGATCGGATTTGGTAGTGATCCACCTGTTTACAGTTTCCCAAAGAGCTGGGCTTACAGGCGTGCACCACCACACCCGGTCTCAATTGTGGTCTCAGTGCACCCCATGGGTGGGGCCAGCACGGCAGGCCTGGGGATTGAACCCCCAGCCTCTGTGCCTGCTTAGAGGTGCTTTAATACACTGAGCTATTTGGCCAGCCCAATATCATGCTTAATGGTGAAAAACAGTGCTTTTACCCCAAGACAAAGATAATCATCTCACTACTCTTCCTCAACCTAGTAGTGTACTAGACAGGGGAGACAGCATACTCATCAGGCCTCTGTGCGTTCCTCAACAGCAACAGCCAACACCTGTGTCTTTAACTGAGCTTGAGACAGGTGAGAACCTGAGAGATGGAGCCCAAAAGCCCCATCCTGGAAATATAAGCTATCTGAGCAATACCAGTTCCCTCTGACTTCCCTCCCAGTGGCCCTGCTCCTGAGTATTAATATTTTAATAGAACACTTCCCTTTAGCATTGATCATTGCAACCACAAGCTTACCCTACCCCTTTGTTCTTTTGACACCAAGGAGCGCCCCAAGTTAGCCATCAATCCATTCCCAGCTAAGAGAAAAGATCCCAATCACAAGCTGCTCCACATGACCTGCTATCAGAACAAGTGCTCACCTCTTACAGCTCCACAAATTGCAGAAGGCTTTCTAGTTTGTTGGCTCATCAGATCAGACCCTGCCCTCTCACCTCTGTACCTTTTCTGGGCTCCCCTCTGGCAAAATTAATTGCTCCCTCCTCTGTACCCCAATAGTACTTTACACACGCACTTACTGCCACACTTGGCCCTTTCTGTTAACACTCTGGCTCAGTGCTTTCAGTGCCAGCTAGACCCAAGGGGCCCACGCAGTGATTAATTTAGATCCTGTCCATAGCATCTGGCAGCTCTGGTGTACAGAAGGGGCCAGGAGCAGGCACAGGGGATGGAGGTGGGGGGTTCAATAGCAAGATAGGAATGTCAGTGCACGGAGGGGCTCGGGAACTAGGAGCTCTAATGGAACATTGGAGAGATTGAGACTTCGACCTTCTGAAGGACTCCATCAAGGACACACAGCTTGACGATGATGGTGCTAGGCTTTGACACAGATCTTCTGCCTTTCATTTGGATAAACAGACACTTTTCACCTGCTGATGTCCTGCCCTGTCGCTCTGGAGAGACCATACCCCAGGAAAACAGCAGAGGGTTTAATTCATACCTCAACGTGGAAGCTACAGAGAAAAGAAAGAAAGGGGGAAAAATCCAGTCTTGTTCCTGCCGTGCATGCGGAGAAGCAGCACAAAAAAAGAAAAGAAAGAAAGAAAAAATAGAAAAACTGCCGGAATTCTCCAAGCCTGTGAAAACAAAATGCAAACCACAGAGCCCAGCCTATCACAAGTTCACCAAAGTTTCTAGCGCTGAACTCTGAACTTGGCGAAGTCTGGAATCTTTAGCAATTGCTTATTGCCTGCAGGATAGATGCAGTTAGTCCTGTGCCTTCTGGGCATGCCCTCAGCAGCAATCCTCATTGAAGTTGTTATGCTGCTGCTTTCAAAACTGCTCAAATTCCTTCACTCAAGTGTTCTTAGCACTTATGTTGATAGGGAATACTTCAAAGGCTACATCTTTACTTTATCAAATCTGATCTAATTTTGCAGATGGAATCAAAGAGGTTCATTTTGAGTCTAGTCAAGTTTGCCAACCATCCCGGAGAGGAGCCATCAATGCCTTGTCATGCGTGTAATTAACCTAAACAGAGAGGCTCTAAAGACACTGGCTCTGTGGTCATTCAGCCCCCTCAGACCCCTGGGCAGAGGTGGGGCCTCCTTGATGGGGCAGTAAGGAGGGAAAGGCTGGATTTCGGGCACCCTGGGGTCCTCAGGTGGCTGGTCCTTCTCCCTAGCAGTCCCAGGCAGGATGGGTGTTCCCAGGAAGCTCTATGAAGACGGAAAACATAATGAGCCTCGGTGTGCTCGCTGGTCTTCAGAGAGAGTGCTGTGTGGTGCGAGGGAGCCCCGGACGCCGGCAGCCAAGGCCCTGAGCATTAACCTTCACCCTGGGCTACAGAACAATTACGCTACTCTTCTCCCAACCTGGCACTTTTTATAAAATCCCAAACTTGATGCTGGTGCTAATTTGCTCCTGATACCCGCGTTTGAAGCTGGATCCAAGCATGGATTCAGCTACCTAGCCAGACAGTAATTTCCAACTGCGCTATTATAATTGTTACAGTAAAATATCTGTCTGCATACAACACACCAGGTCCAGGGGAAAGCCATTGATTGTGGTGTTCAGAAAAGTCCTCCGTGGCTCAGAAAAGAGATATTTCCGGCTGGTTTTGCTTTATCATGTATATCTAGCTCTCTATACAGATGTATGCATGTGGGGCGGCCATTTGGCATAGAAATTGAACACGAAGGCAAAACGCCCCAGGATTCAGTGCTCCATTTGCTCCACTCTGGGGCCCCCCTTTTCAAAAGCTCTTCAAAAATGCCCACACAAGCTGTCCCTCCCTCCCTTGGCTTTGGACGTGGGGGTGTCCCGTGGACAGAGCAGGCCCCGAGGTCAGTGGGGAATGATGGAGGTGCATATCAATTGGCCTGAAAAAGGCTCCACCGCCCGGATCGCTGCCCATGAGGTCCGAAGGTCCGGGCCTCAAAGAAGTGGGCAGAGCTTGCTTTCTTATCCACCCCCACAAAAAAAGCAAAATAAATTTTAAAAACCAGCCAGGCCTGGGGAGGTCGGGAACTTCCCGGGTTGCTTGGTTCTGCACGCCCTAGCCGCCCTGAGAGAGCTCCTCTAACCCACACCTGCAGGACCCTGAGAGACGATGTGGGCGGGTTCTCCCCGCAGCTCCTGGTCTCTGCTGGCTTCCCTCTCTCTCAAGACCCCTGAGCATGACCTTGAGGGCGCTGTGGTCATCCCAGACTGTCTCTGTCTGTGTCTCCGTCTCGCTTTCTGTCTCTGTCTCTATCTGGCTCTGGCTCTGGCTCTGTTTCTCTCTCTCCATCTCCATCTCTCTGTCTCGCTCATATATACCCCATCACACTCCACACACACACACACACACACACACACACACACACACACACACACACACACGGCCCTTTCTTCTACTGTCTTGAAATTTGGAGTCATTTTTCAACAAGGAGCCTACACTTTCAGGTTACCCGGAACTAGGCAAGCAACGCGGCCAGCTCTGCCGGCGCCCGGCCAGCACACCTCTTCACAGTCCGCTCCTTCTGCGCCAACAGCTCCCCTGTGCCAGTGCCCACCACTGGCAGCGGCCTGTGCTTTTTTCACCCCTGAGCATCTTTGCTGCAGCTGAGCTGTCACTTCCCCTGAGAAGTCCTCCCTGTCCTCCCTGACTGTGACAGGGTGAGCACCCTAAGTACCGCACCCCTCTCCCCTGCACTCGGGCTGCAGCTGCAAATCTGCCCTTGAGAAGTGCTCATACACATTGATCACTGTCGGCCTCTGGATATACAAGCTCTAAGGCAGCTGAAACAATTTTTTTTTTTTGCCAGCCACACAGCAGTAGACACATAATAAACATTGCATAAATATGCGTGGAAGTAATTACATAACGCAACAAAAGAGTGCTGCAGGGGCTGGCTCTGTAGTCAGACAGCCTGGCTCCATATCTACCTCCTCTGCTGGCTGTGTGATGTCAGGTAAGTTTCTTAACCTTTCTGTGCTTCCTTTTTCTCATCAGGAAAAAGAGATAAAAAGAGTCATTCATAGAACTATCGTGAGTCGAGGGCATATGGAGCCCTAGAGACGTGTGTGACCACAGTGGACATCCCAGTGCCCAGCACCAGTGTGGTCGGAGGGCTGGGGGCTGCTGCCTATGGACACTCAGGAACAAGCTCACGAGACAGAAATGATTGTCCCCGCAGATGGCGCAGATGGCAAGTGACCCAGCAGAACAGAAATCCATTGCAGTCCCTCTCCTTGGCCCCTGGTTGGGTCAAAGATGTGGTGATTGAGAAAGCACAGCAGGTGGCATTACGAAGAGTTTCTAAAGCTCCATGGACGCTCTGGCTCCACCCCTTGCTGTCTGTGTGACAATGCACAGTTTTCTTCCCCTTCCTAGGTCCCGGTTTCCTCACCTGTGAACCAGGGGGAGCAAGGTTCACTTTGGGTAGTGCAACAGCAGAGAAGCACTAGACCCGGGGCTCTGTGGTTTGCAGTGAAAATTCCGTACTGGTGAGCTCACACATTTAAAGCCACATGTTAGGACCGTGTGGGAGGAGCCGTGGGAAGCCTTACGTGACAGAGAGGACCTGCGCCCATCTTCACAGCCACTGCCCTTCCTAAAGAGGACTGGATTATTCCCATAGAGGAAGGCATCTTTTTCTAGAATTTTCTTCAGCTTCTGATGTTCCCTAGGCAGCGCCCCTTGGGTGAACTGTGGAGCTGAAAACATCTCTGTCTTCCAAACCAAGAGACACATTTGCCAGCATGGGGGCTTGAAAAGACTGGAGCCCCAGATAAGACCTCTGACACAGCTTCCTCCTCTCTGCCCAGGGAAAAGAAGGCCCTAGGAGCAAAGGGCTGATGCCAGCAGGGGCTGTCTTTTCTCCTTTGGGGGGGAAGGGAGGGACATTGTCATGCAGCCAGAAAGCACTTAGGTGACTACATTAAAATAGAATTCTGATTCCTTCCTCAGTCACTAATTTAAGGCTTCAAGCAGAAGAGAAATCCTGCCATGCTCACACCAAGGAAGACTCCCCCAGCCCCCACAAAGGGGCTAGCTGCCTGCAGACCCTGGGACTCTCCTTGCCCCAGAGGAGCTTTGTCAGGGAGGAAGTAGAGACCAGGTACAGCAGGAAGGGTGGGGCAGAGGGACCTCAGCTGCCACCTGGACCTGTAGTGTCCCCATTGTAAGCTTGGGGCTCTGGAGGGATGCCTTAGGGGTAGTTGAGGGGATAGGGAGGTGGAGAGGGTGGGACATCAGTCAGAGGAATACATGTTTGATGTGTACATTCGGGTCCTAGGGAAGGTTTTATTGGAGGTGAAAGTCACCTTTAAAAAGTTATCACTAAACTAAAAAATCACCCACTATATCCATTTCCCCCTTCTACACAGGAGGATCCTGGGATTGAGGGAAGGCCCCATGACTTCCCTGCATGGCTAGATATCAGCCAGTGAGGGGCCAGAGCCCAGCCCTGCCCTGGCACTAGACTAGGAACTGGTGGCTCTGGAAGGATGTACTGGGGATCTGTACATGAAAACTTTTGGAAGGAAGAGAAAAATCAGGGAGCCAGAGACATCTTAGGAAAAGTTATCTATTTTCTGTTGTTGGAATAAAGACAGTGAGCCCAGCTGCACAAACCTCTGTGTTCCCTCTGTCAGGAATTCTCTACCATGGAAAAGTAGGGCCACTCCTGTTCCTGAGGACCTCCACCCGCAGCTCCAGGGCATGCGCCCCCAGGTCCTCCTCACCAGAGCAGCAGGGCTGGCCCTCTGACAGTGGCGGGGCACCAAGGGGTGGCCTGAGCTGTGGGGATCCAAAACCACATGGTCTTGACTTTGGGCGGACCCTCGGGGGCTCATCCCTACATTCTGTGGAGACTGTGATGTGCAGAAATGACCTCCAGGTATTTTATTTTTATTTTTATTAGCACTTATTTGCAGTACACAGTGCTTGCATTCATTATGGGGAGTTGATTTGCGGATATAAAGCATCTTGGTTCTCTTGGTGTCCCCTTCCCTCCTCTCCTTTTCTATCTCACTCCCAGCATTTGGTGGGAATGTGACCCTTTATTCTCTTCTCATTGTCAACCCCCTGCTGTGGTGGGTCATGAAGTCTAAAAGCTTTTGAGCAGGAAGGGACATCCAAGGTTCATCTAGACTAACAACTTTATTCCATAGATGAGAATGCTGAAACTCAAAATGAAAAAAGTAACTTCCTTAAGTAAAGCAAAAGTAAAAATATGTAATAATAGCCCTGTGCCTCTGGGGTAGAAGAGAGGAACAGTCATCTCATCCTTTTCTAAATAGTAGCTGCCTCATCTTAAACCAAATGCATTCTCTTTCTTGAGCTACAAAGGCCTTCTCTATTCAGTCCCTCTCCTACCATGCTCCAAATTTTATTCTAAAAATTGCTGTCCTATTGATAAGAATCCTTAACTTCTATACAAACCATAACATCCATTCTTGTGCCATCCCAACTGCTGAGACACGTATGGGACATTGTCAGAGATTGTTGGTTTGCTTGGGAAGTGCTACCTGACTGCTCAGTCAGTGTTCTGGACACAGAGCTGGGCCACACCTCATGGCCCAGGAAGGACACCATTCAGACCAACTTGCAGCAGAGGGAATCAGCTTAATGTAACCCAACCCAGGGAAAGTGAGTCAGGCTAGGTTAGCCAAGACTATGGGAAAGGGCTTTCCAAGCACATGGTACTATATCAGTCAGACAATGGATAATTTATCAGAGACCTGAAAAATTAGCAGGAGTAGATCTCATCCTTCAAATTGCTAAGCAGACCTCAAATCACAGAGGTGGGGGGAGGGCCAGCGAGACAGCTCAGCAGACTAAGCACTTGCTTAGGTAAGCGCAGGGCCTGGGGTCCAATCCCTGGCACTACATGCCATGCCCGCCCTGGCCTTGGCATGCTGAGCCTGTGATGGAGTCCGGGCATGGTGGCACACACCTGTAATCCCAGCACTAGGGAGGCTGAAAATAGGAGAATCACTAGAAGTCTAAGCTGAGTAGTGAGACCCTGCACAAAAAGAATTAAAAAATAACAAAGGTGGGGACAGTGGAGGGGAACACTTGCCTTGGTCAGTTAAAGGAAGAAACACAGTGATTATGACAAATCAAGGTGTTGATGAAAATTTCAACATCCTGTCCTGATGGGCGAGGTGAAGGCTCGTTAGCTACTTCTGTTCTAATCACTTCCATCCATCTGTCTTTCAATCTTAAACATTTCAACTGTCCCCCTTCATTTATTCATTTATTCATCCATTCATTCATTCAAGGAAGCCCGTGTCAAGACTGAGCCACACCTCATCACCGCCAGACACATTCTTCCCACCGCCCTTCCCCGGCAGCCTCTTCTCCAAAAGCGAAGCATGATGAAAGTCCAGCAGGCTCTGTGCATTTTAAAGAGTTAGCCTATTTTCAACTATAAAATAATATGTGGCATAGAAAACAGCATGTAGGATGAAAAAAGATCCTGTTTAGTTTCAGTGTGACATTTGCCTGGGGGAAGAAGTGCCGAGCTCATTGGCAAGCTGATTGCTGAAGCCCTGACCGGCCGGTTACAGAGCGCCATCATTTAATATGCCAGTCAGCACTGCCTTTTCGAGGCCAATCACTCCTCTTGTGCTGGGGAGAGGGTGAGAGTGGGGTACAGTGGAGAAACAAAGTAGAAAGGAGCGGGAGCAGCTGAAGAACAGGGGTCAAGGCCACTTAAGAATGAAGACTGCGGAAATGTTTTATTGCTCAGCTCCCTCCCACCTCTCTGGGGGCCATCCCGGTGCCAACTGTGGCCAGCCACCTAGTGCCAGCCGCTCTTGGTCACAATAACTGCCCAAGTGAGATGACTGTAAGTGAAAGACACCTAGTCCAGGCCCCAGACATGGACATCCTGAGCCCCAAGGTCACAGAACTTACATGTGTCCCTAGAGCTGAGGTCATCTTCTGGCCCCAGCTGCTCCCAAGAACACCAGCTTGTAAAGTTGTGAGCAAAAAAAGGTCAACAGATCTGAGCCTGTTACAGCCACCTGCAAGCTTGACACATTTCTCTGTTTAGACATCAGGGCAAGATCAGCTCGCTTTTATGACTCCGGAGCTTTGGATCCAACTTACCATTAACAGGGTTCAGCCGAGGCAGGGCTTTTGACTTGGGCCCCCCCCCACGCCAGCCCCATCTCTCGGTCTGTCAGCCTTTTCTTCATCAACTATATTTGTTACAATCAAGTCCTGTCAACTGTCACAGCTTACATACAGACTGCCAGTAAATATGTCTTTCCACTCATTAGACATTCCTCCTAGGTGCCTTGGGATTTCTACCTTGTCTATCTCACTCCAAAAAACTTTTGTTCAGAAGTATAAGACACCCACTGAGCAATGTCAGCTTGCGGCCATTACCTCAGGAAGTGACAGAAAACACCCAACTGTCACTCATTAAGATCCATTTTTTCCAGAGTTGATGTAAGTCAGACTTTGCCCCCAAAACGAATCATGATTTATTTAATATATTTGCTTCTACAAGTGTCAGCTCATCAGCTTAAAATGTTCCTCCTTTAACTCTATTGAGGACTGTACAGAAAGTTTTCTTTGAAACCGAGTTTTTGCTTTAAGGCTTAATAATTAAAACAGAACCAAGAACAGTCAAGACTCTGCTCTATAGGTGCACTTTGGTGGCCCCTGGTTTTATAATTATATGTACAAAGCAGTAGTGTTGGAATTATCGCTGGACACGCTGGGAAAATTGCCTCCCACTGAGCAGGCTGGCTTTTTCTGCCGGGCGCACTGGGCTGGGACAAGATGAAATGAACACCAGAGCTGGTTGAAAAGCAGGGACAAAAATAACAATTAGGGAAGCGAAGAGGAGAAAAAATGCAGTTTCTTAATTGCTTGGCCAATGTGCCAGAGGGCAGCTCCCTGTCACGCTGCATGAGCCTGGGGACCCAGGAGGACCCAGTGCTGTCCAGAGGCCTGAGGGACACCGGCAAAGGAACAGTAATACAGCTTCCTGGCAAAGATGCCAGAGGCCTCGCTTTGACCTGGATTTGGAGAGAGAACAAAGCACGAGCCCAAGAGAAAGGTGATGTGATGGGCTGGTGGCCTCCTATGGGGGTCGGTCCAGCCCAAGGTCGTTTCCAGCTGCCCTCCCCTCCGCTACACATTCAGCCTGCCTCGTCTGTGCTCCTAGGAGAAGAGGGGCCGCTCAGAAGGTGAGAACAATGCCCAGCAGCTTGACACCTTCATCACCCGTACTAAGGTTTGTTTCTGTCCCTCTCAAGGTTTCAGAATAAGATGAAGCCTGCCACCTCCCAAGACCGAAAAGCCTCAGCCCCTGGACCCACATATGCCTTCTTGACAGGGTCAATGCTACACAGAGTAGAAAAGAAAGTAAGAAATCCAGGTGAAGTTCCCCGGACGAGACTGTGGTCTGGGCAGGAAGTGTGGCTCCTGCTGTCAGCATCTTGTGTCAACACAGCACCAAGAGATGAGGCTCACGTGGGCTTCTGACACAAGCCATCAAAGCCTCTCTCAGGCGAATCTGAAGGGTACAGCACTTGTATTTTTGCCAGATGTTGTTAGCTCGCTTTGGCATCACCAAAAGAGGTGGCCTCCATCCTTAGTCTCCTCCACTATCCATTGGAGGTTCACAGCCCTTCTAGGGTCTGACTTCTGGATTTGAGCTCCCACTTTTGACAGCTGCAGAAAGTAGGACCAGGGGAGGAGGGACCCCACCCCATCCAGGATGGCCTGGCTATCATACAGCACATCATTTTTGGCCAGCAGAAGCCAGTGACATTCTTCAAACTCAAGTTCAGTCATAACCTTCAGTCCATGCTCATAAACCCACTCACTTAGAATGTTCCATGGCTTCCCCCAGCCTGTAAGCTAAAGAGCCAGCCTCAGAGCCAGGGGAGCGAAGCTGGGCCCACCCTCCCCTCCCTGCCTCACCCCACCTGGCCTACCGGATGTGCTGCGTTAGCTCTCCCAAGCAGAGCCTCTGATTTCCAAACCACAGTGTAAGCCTTGCCTCTCCTTAGGATCCTGGGATCTCTGGGATTTTTGCTAAATGTGGGTCTCTTGTGATGATACAGGACCATACGTGGCTGAGTTTAGAGCCAACACTGCAGCTGCCAGGAGACAGAACGGAGGGAGAGGAAGGGGTGGGTGGAGGGGTGGTCATCACCCTGCAACCAGACTCTGTGGTCTCCAGTGGCTTTTCCTGGACAGGTGAGTCTGGGGTCCGACCCAGCTGCTACAAAGACAGAGACAGTAGGCACTACCCCTTCTGCCTCTGCTCCTCTCCAAGAGTCAGAACTGAGTGTTCGCCAATAGAAGAAAGATTTTCAGATTCTTCTGCTCCAAGAAAAAAAAAGATCTTCTCCCAACTGAGAGCACAGCTTTCCCAGGGACCACGGTACAACTCTTTCAGCACAGTCACATGTGGGACACTTTCCATCCCTCTAACACCCCAAATAGAGGGAACAAGCCTCTGCCACTAAGCAACCGTGACAGAGATTCCCCCACCTAGCGTGGCAGGCAAACTCATAAGGAAAAACACACTGGAAATCAGCCCGCACACACCAGTCTTTTGCATTACCTGTGAAACCACAGCATGGATGGAAGATCAGACATGAAAGTGTCTGATGAGGTTAAGTCCATTTCCAACCTTTATTTCCAGCATTTGAAATCATCCTCTGGCTTAAGAAACATCGGGCCTTACTGTGCAGGGCTACAGAAGGAGCCAGGTTCCTCTCCACAGAGTACCAGGGGACACGGGCTGTGCAAGGTGCCAGTCCCCTCTCCACGTAACCCCATCAGGAGGAGAAGCACCTACTGAGGAGCTCTGAAAGTGATGGCTAATGGTCCGCAGCTGGGCTGGCGGAGGGACCTGTGTTAACTCTAAATCAGGATGGGAGGTGTTCAGCATGGATGCGTCTCCGTGGAGATGCGAGGCCCCCTTCCTCCAACAGGCACAAAAGGAAACAGATGTGCTCTTCCCCTGCTGGAGGCTGGCCCCAGAGCCCTGCTAAACTCCGCCGCAGAGCTCATACTGGTGAGTGACTCCTGCACCTGGCCACCTAAAGACTCTGTCATCTACACCACTTGTGGGACCTTTGGGACAAGATTGGTCATTCACTTGTCTGTTCATTCAGCAAATCCTTGCTGTGTCATACTGTGGGCCACTTAGAAGGTTTGAGGTGAGAGGCACCTCTGACAAGTCAAGGAAATGGAGACAGCCTTGGAGGTAGGGTGGAGGACAAGGTACAAAATGGCTTGTCCATGGCCACACCTATCTTCGTAGGACCTGGGGCCCGAAAGCCCGACCCCCTGACATTTCAGTCTCCATCCTGGCTCAGTTCTTTAAGCGTCAGCTACTACGGCCTTGTCGGCTCCAGATGAGATTCTCAGTCCAGCTGCCTCTCTGACCTGAGGAGATTTCTTAAATACCAATGCCAGACAGGTACAGTGGCTCCTTCATGTAACTCCAGCACCCTCTGAGGCTGAGGAAGAAAGATTACAAGCTGCAGAACAGCCCAGGCAACATAGTGACTTCGTGAAACATAGCCTCAAAATATAAAATAAAGAAGGGCTGGGGATGTAGTTCAATATGAAAGCCCTGAGTTCAATCCCCAGTACCACAGAAAAATGTCAAATCCTGGATACCACTCTGAGGATTCTGATTGCCTTGGTATGGGGTGTGGCCTAGCATTTTTTTTTTTTTTTTTACCACCCCGCTCGGGTGATTCTAGTAGTCACCATGGCTGAGAAGCATGATTCTAGAATGCTGCTTCTCCAAGGGTCGTGTGTGCGCTATCACATAGTGTTCTGGTAAAATGTAGATTCCAATATAGGAGGTGTGAGCTGGAGCCCGGGATTTTGCATCTCTAACAAGGCCCGGGGGATGCTGATACTGCAGGTATGCAGACCACGCTTTGAGCAGAAGGGCTCTAGAACGGGGTTTCCCAACTCAGACCTTTCAACATCGTGAGCTAAAGAAGTCTTTGTTTAGGGGAGGGATCCTAAGGGGCTGCCCTGTGCCTTTTAGGGCATTCAGCAACGTGCCTCCCCACTCAAGCCAGGAGCACCCTCCCCAGGGGTGGTAGCTAGGGTACCTCCAGACAGTGTCGAACGTCCCCGGGGGGTGAGCACAGCGATCCCTGCTGAGAGCCACTAACAAATATTGACACTGAACATCTTGGAGCCTTCCGCTTCTGCCCAGTGTTTTGACACATTGTCCTGTTAGCTATCTTTTCATATTTAATTTACTGATGTATAAATCATTTCAAGAGAAAGCTTGCACCTTAAGCATTAGTCACCCAGCAATCTAGCAAATACTGAAGGCCAACCACGGTACTAGGCTGAGAGATAAGAAGGAAGGCGGCTAAAAACCAGGCATGCAAATCTCCTCAGTTCTCAATCTACCCTTATAGGTAGGCCTTAGGGTTGCCACATTTTCCAGCTGAGGTTAGAGAAATTAAGTAAGTTGTCCCAAGTCACACAGTTAGTGAGTTATAAATACAAACTGCAAAGATTGCTAGGATACCCATCACCTCCCGGAGCCGTCCGGAGTCGCAGTGTGTGTCGACATCCACCCTCCTGACTCTACCTCTGTGTGCTGAGGACTGGATCGGCAGCCAGGGGCAGCACGAGCTCAGCAAGAGAGCAGGCAGTCTTGCTGGAGGAAGGGGCAGGAGGAAGAAGGTCTTGCACAGGGGTGACAATCGAGCCAGGTCTTGATGGGTGCGGAATTCACAGTGATCCATTCACTTGTCACCACACATATGCACACACTTATGCACGCACACGCATGCACACACACACTAGACCCTGAGCATTTTAAAGGAAAGGACAACCTCTTGCTTCCTGCTGTCTGCTTAATTCTTGACATGATGCTGGGCACACAGCAGGCATATAGTAAATATTTGCTGAAGAAATGAGAAAGCTGAGCAGAGGACAGGAGGAGCGAACGTGTGGGGGGATGTGGGAGCGTGTGGTGTGCTGGCAAAGAGCAGGTGGACCCAGAGGAAGTGGGCGGGACACGACAGGCCCCGTCTTCTGATGCCTGGAGTGTGTCTTAGCTGGAAGGAGTAGAGCTTTACGAAGGCCTGGGAGCTGTATGCCTGCCGCTCTGGGTTCCTCTCCCAAAGTGCAAAGCTCCTCACCTCAGCACAAGACAAGGTCCTGATGAGGGAGGCCAGGGAACATGGGTCCGGCTAGCACGGAAGAGAAGCTCTCCTTACAGCTCTCCCGCCCCAGTGAACTGATGATGGCTTCCAGCCTTGATTACAGTGACGAAAATAACAAAGACAGACAGTAGGGTATGGAGTGGCTCCTGATGGAAAGACGTAGCACCACATGTGACACTATCAAGTTGTTCTTCATTTTCTGAGACAAGGTCTTGCTATGTTGGTCAGGTTGGCCTTAAACTCACTGTATAGTCCCTGCTGGCCTCACACTCAGAGCAAGCCTCCTGCCTCAGCCTCCAGAGTGCAATACTGGTACCACAGGCATATGCCACCACACCTGTAAAGGAACATAGAGGACAAAGGAACACAAACTACACCAAGGGATGCAACCAGAAAAGTCTAGACATGGGACACCACTTGGGACAAATGACTTGGTTTCCCAAACACTGGAGATGAATTTCAAAAGGGACAGAGTAATAACCTGCACTTGGAAGACACTCAAGGACATTTCATCCAGTGGCAGTGTTAATTTTAATCTTGATTCAGAAAAAACCTAAAACTACAAGACAATTGAAAATGTGGGCAAATGGCTATTTGAAGCCCTTAAGAAATTACTTTTTAATTTCCAGGCATGATAATGGTTACATTGTTAAAAGGTTTCATATCTTTTAGAGGTGCTTACTGAAATGCCATCCCTATGGATGGGATGATATTAAGGCCAGAGAGGGAAAGAATGGAACTATGAGATGGCACGAAATGGGTTGGGAGGGCTAGGGAGATAGCTTGGTGGCCTAGGCACAAGAGCTCAGGTTTGATCCCCAGCACTGTATGC
>NDGN011533146.1:0-10601 GCA_002564285.1 Tympanoctomys barrerae
ATCCCCCAGCACCACATGCCAGCCAGCCCCGCCCCCTGGTGGGCTGAGCTGGCCATACACACTAATAAATAAATAATTAAGAAGGAAGTTAAATAACTTTTTTAAAATCATGTATTTATTTATTTATTTGTTACAGGATCTCACTGTACGCTCAGACTCATAGTGATCCTCCTGTCTCATCCTTCCTAGTGCTGAAATTACAGGTATGTACCACCACACTCAGTTTTGGTGGCTGGCATGGCATGCCCGGAGTTCTGGGTGGCATAGCATGCAGTACCAGGGATCAAGCCTGGGTCACTGCACTTGCCAGGCAGGCGCTTAGACCACAGAGCCATCTCCCTAGCCCCGGAAGTTAAATAACTTCACAAGGTAGAATGCCTAACAAGTTGCTGTATCAGAGGCAAAGTATTAACAATGTCCTTCATCACATTCTTCATTAGTCATAGAACTATAAAAATTAGAATTGCATTGATTACTATTGGTTAGGTATATGTCCACCCAACAAAGATTACATGGTTGGCAGAATTCCAAGATGGCCCACAAGATTCTTACCCTCTGTTGCATATACACTACAAGTCCCCTTCCCTGAAATATAGTAGGACCTGTGGATATAATGAGATGGCTGGTCTCTGGATCAGGTCACATTATAGGACAACAGCAAAGGGACTTTACAAATGTAATAAGTCTTCCAAATTGGCAAATTGGTGTGAGCCAGTCAAAAGGGATATCACCCTGAGTAGGCGTGGTCTAATCGGGGTACATTAAAAGGGCCTCTGGCTTTGCTAAAGACAAGAGGTCAATATCAGAGAGCTGCTTCTTGCAGCCTTGAAGAACCACTGTCATGTGGTAGACAAGACCAAGTGACAGGGACTATCAGGCAGTCTCTAAAAGGCAAGAATGGGCACTGGTTGACCGCCAGCATGAGTGAGACCTCGGCCCTACAGCCCTACCACAAGGAACTGAATTCTACCCATAACCAGTGAGCCTCAGATGTGATTAAAGCTTCTGGCTGACACTGATTTCAACATGATGAGTCCCCAAGCATAGGACATTTCCAACACTCCGGACTCCAGGAACAGTAAAATCACAGTGGTGCTCGAGCCCTTAATTTGTTAAACAGCAATTATATGCTAATACAAATGACAACTCCCAAACTCCTTTGCAGCAGGACACTGCTGTGTGGCTAGGTTGTAGCCAGCAGTATTTAGCTGAAATGATACGAGTACCTTGCATACCCTCCTGATTAGCTGGCTTTCCCATCACTAATACTGGCTACTCAACACGTACAACTTGGAAAGCAAGAGAAATTTGGGTGAACTCACAGTTTCAGGAGATTCAGTACACGGCTGTCTGGCTCCAAGGCAAAAAGCTTAAGGTAGAAGGGCATGGTGCAGCAAAATTGCTTAGTTCTTGACAGCTGAGAAGCTGAGCAGGGGAAAAGCTTCAAACAGGAATGAGAGAGGAAACAGATACAGTACGAAGGGCTTGACTTCATAACCCATCCAGACACACCGGCAGGGTACTTCATTGATCTGCTAGGCATTTCCTAATCCAATGAAGCTGACCTATCAGAATTAGTAGTCACTCCTCTTCTTTCCTCCCTCCTTCTTGTTGGAGTATGGATGCTGTGGTGAGCCATCCTGGGATGTAAGGGTGAGAGCACCACCCTGAGAAGGGTGAGGCAATGAGACAAGAGGAATCTGATCCCTCAAGCTACAAGGTTTCCTTGTCAGTGATAAACTGCTCATTCCCACACTCTTACCTGAGCACAAAACAAACTTCAGTCTTGCTTGTTGAAGGCACTGTTAATTAGTGCATGCTACAGGAACTAAGCTATTCCCTGCCTAACTGGGAGAGCCCAAACAGAACCCAGTGGCCAGCCTTAAGCCCAGTCACCAACACCTTCACACCTCTGCCTCCCTGGTTCCAAATGGCATTGCTATAGAAGTGGAGTCAAACACTGCTACAGCCAGATGAGATTGTAACTGATTAAACTAATCAAACAGACAAAGAAGGAACAACCAGATCACCTTGAGTAGAGGAGATTTATTGCAAGGATACATGAGAAAAAGGGGATATCATAGGATATGAACTGCGCTCCAGTTCCAAGATATACAGCAACTTCATGGAGAACCAGATCCATCATTCAGCATCTTTGAGTGATGCCAAGTTCAACTGATCTGTCATGTTTCTTCTTAGCACTAAGTGGGAAAAGAAGACAGTTTAATTTGGCTAGATTTCTACCAGTCAGATGAGCACTTACATTAAGCAGACACCACCAACCACCGAGGAGACTTGCCTTGTGGATGGAAAACCCACAGATGGCTGCCTATAGCCTCAGCATGTCTTCACAGTCCAATCACCTGCAGCCAGAGTAAAATTTGCTTTCCCTCCATCTAAGCAAGACTGATCCATGACTCCTTGCATCTTATGGATCAGAAGAAGCGATTTCAACTATTTTATTTGATACAGGCACTGTGTGCCAGTGGCTACCAGGCCACTACTGAAGATGGGTCTCTTGTTGTAGAGAAAGATTCCGAAGGGGCACAAAGACTTGTTCAAGTGTCAATAGCCGGTTACTTTCCTGCTAACCAGAACTGGCGCTGGACTGGATCCCCTGATCAAGGGAGTCCTGGAGTTGTGGCTTTTCTGCTTCTGAAGCTGCCCCTTAGCCATCTACAGTAGACCTCACAATATCTCCTGCACATAGCTTGGCTTTTGTTTGCTTCTTTGTTTACATTAATAGTTTTCAAATTTTTATCAACTTCCTGAGGAGCATCATTTCAGAACTCAAGACTAAAGTTCTTCACTGTAAAGTTCTACACAAAAACAGCTATCAAATTTTAAGCCGTTTCTATTGGAATATTTAAATAACTCTTCAAATCTCCATCTCTCATGTGTTGTTTTTTTTTTATTCAAAGTTGGACCCTGGAATATTTGCTTTTCAATATAGTCCCCAGGCCAAAATAACAAAATAGAGGAACCCGCCCCGGTGTATCACAGCTTCAATAACAAATTTCCTCACAGGCTCTAACTTAAATCTTTCTAGAAAACACCAAGACCTTTTGTACTATCCCCAGGGAATGCAGAGCAGCTAGTGTGCAGGGGGAAAGGCATCATAGTGGAGCAAGTACACAGATCCCCATATTAAAGTTTTCTGTTTCTCTGGACCATCCAGGTGATTGCCTTTTGAAATCACATATGGCCTATACTGCTATTCATGTAGTTTAAAGCAAAAAATTAAATAACAGTGTAAAGGGAAACCAGCAGTGTTTTAAGAGATTTCATTTCTTCTTGATGCTTGTGTTCATTTGCTGGAAGGCAAAAGGAGGCATTGTATTATTCAGAGCCTCTGGAAACACTTAAAGCTCAGAAAGACCCACGACCTCAATCGAAGCTTCTACACAGAATAGCAAGGATATAAAAGCAAACAAAATACTGACCTTATTTTCTTCCATATCACATTGGGGTAAATGGCTTCTCCCCTTGAGGTACAGCCTTTACCAGACACTGTCTGTGGGAGGGTAATCATTCCCTCTGGCTTCTGATAGAAATCAACCAATAAGCAGTGTGATGGCTAATTTGTGTGTTGCCCTAGCTGGTCACAGTACCCAAATGCTTGATCAGACATTATTCTAGGTGTTTCTTCAAAGGTTATTTTATGGATGACAAAAACCATTCCAATCAGTACTTTCTTGGTTGCCCGACCTCAGTGTAGGTGGGCTTCATGCAATCTGCTGAAGGCCTCAATAGAGCAAAGATTGACTTCTCCTCTCCCTCAGAGCAAGAAGGAATTCAGTTTTCCGACAGTGCTTGGACTTGAACTGCAAACTTGCCTGAGTCTCCATTTGACAGCGACCTCACCAGCCCCCAGCGTTTAAATGTGCCAAGCTTTCAACACACACACACACACACACATACCCCACTGGTTCTGTTTCTCTGGAGAACACTGACTAAAGCAGCAGGGGTAAGAAGTCAGAGGGGGCAGAGTACCAAATACTTCTTTCCCAGTTCCTCCACTGTCGGGTCACCATGAAGGTCACTCCTGAAGGATGGCTGCAGCACATAGCCTTGAGGTGGCGCTGCCTCATCTTCTGTGGCACTATCAAGCCTACAAATAACAACTGGGTCTCCCTTGCTATGCCTCTGTTAATGCATTCTATGCATCCTGTTTCCCCTTCATAAATAATCCTTTCGTTGTCCTGTCCTTAATTCATCCCGCCATAGCACACGGGGCCCCCAGTCACACAAACATCACCAAGCACAGGGGGCTCTGGCCACATTGGTAGGGCATTCAGTCTTCATCCAACCCCAGCCTCACTTTCTAGGGTCATTTTTATGTGAGACCTCCTCACTCAGCACATAAGTAGTGTTTCTAGTACCCCATCTGTGCCTGTACCCCAACACTTCTCCTCACTGTCCCAGCATATCAGCACCCCATGCTGTCCTCCCACATTACATAACCCTAACAAATGAGAAACTTCAAAATAAACAATTGTAAAGCACTATCCTTATGGTTTTGATCTATTTTATCAACCTCCCACAAGTCCCCTCCCTCCTATATAGTCCTATTTGCAGCCCACTTATTATAGCATTTAATAAGGTATGAAAATCTGTCGGAGTAAATGATTATTTCACTTTGTTTTCACATCATGTGCCTGAGAATATCTGAGAAAGTAGGGCACTTTTGGCTTTGTTATGTTTTGTTTTTAAAATTTTTAAGACTCTCCTAAGGCTTTGTTTTCCCAAAATGAATAAACACCATAAGGAAAATGAAAAAGGTATAGGTTTCAGTAAAATTTATGCTTATGCCTTCTTTTCTTCTGGGTTTTTCTAGAATGGGTTAAAAATAGTAATACACATTTCTCAGCTTGCCACTGTGTCTACCACAGAAATAATGAAAAGCAATGAAAAATGGAAATGAGCAACATGACACCACCAGTCCCCCTGAGGTTTCAACTAAAAAGCAAAAAAGGAACAAATAGAATGGAGGCTGTAGTGGTACCTACAATTAGCATAATCAGAATCAATGAGGTGTCAAGGTATCAGAATTAATGAGTCCTGGGTCAGCCACCCAGGTAATGACCACATACTCTAAGTATACAAAAAGGGGCTGACAAAAGGGAAGCTTGTGGTCAGACAATGGGTTCTGACATTCTGAAGGGGAAAGAGAAACAGCAAGCCAATGCACTAAAAAGCATATTGTTCATACATGTATTCTAATAAACAGTCCTAGGCTGGATAGCCTCGAGAAAGTCAAGGACATTTACATCAGATGGTAAAAGAGTCATTCCCTCTCACTTAGGCAACTCTTAAGTCTGATACCCCCTTGCTACCAAGGTCGAGGAAGATTCCCCCAAAGCCCTGCTCGCAGAAGTAACAGCACATAATGACATAAGCCTAACAATGAACATGCCTTTCTGCAAAGGAGGTTGACCCCAAGCCATGGCATTCTGGATTCTTCTAAGATGTTCTTAAACACCCAAGCAAATGTGCATGCATGTCAAACTGCAGCTGAGCTGATTTTAATATGAAAAGAATAGTACACATTTCTTATCAGGTAAATAGCAACCTTTTTGAGGCAAGTCACTGCATTATATTTATCCTGTGGGCTCCTCCATCCTGCCCATGGAAATTGTAGATGCATAGATTTAAAGGATTAAACTTTTCTAAAGCAGTTGCATTTCAGTAGGAAACTATTTTGGGGGTGGGGGAGTGGAACTGGGGATTGAACTCAAACCCTTGTGCTTGCCAGGCAAGTGCTTATTCTGCTGAGCCATCTCCCCAGCCCCAATAGGAAACTCTTAAGACTGAAAGAAACTAGACAGGCCAAAGGAATGTGTCCCTGTAGTAGAAAGCAAGTTGGGCTCTCACTTTGGAAGAGTGCCTCCCCATTTCTTCATCTGCTCCCCTCCTCCTCCCAGGGTGTTGCAGCCCATGGGCCAATCCTGCTCTTAGGACCTCTTTCCAATGAGGAATCTGTTTCTCTCTTTCAAGTTCAGGGAAGTTGCCCTTTCATGTGCAGAGGAAGTAGAGCACCCCAACAGACCCTCTTCTGGCATTACCAGGCCTTCCCTGTGACCTGGTACTGAAGACCATCTCCCTACTATCAGCATCCTCCCTTTGACTTTGAGAATATCTATCCACCTCATATCTCTACATGATCAAAATGCTCAGCCAGCTAAAAGATCTGGGGCCCCTCCTCATAGGACCCATATGTGAGAAGCATAGACCAGCATAGCTCAGCGGCTGGTGGAGAAACCCTAATGCCAATGTCTGTGCCCAGGGTCTCATCCTGGCATCTTTATTCAGCTGGAACGACCTCAGCCTATGCACATCTTCCCATCAACCCATCTTCCTACTTGCTTCCTTCAAGTGAGTGATGATAAAAATTTAAAGAGAGGGTAGAATTGTCCATGATTCCAGACTTCCAAGTTTAAACTTGAAGTAGAAACAATGATACCATGAATACATTCACCTCCCCTGACCAGTAAATCTCTTCCTAGGGTTGATTAATCATAAACAGATGAAGAGAGGTTCCCTGCCACCTCTATCTTCTTTAACCTACAAGCAGGAAAAGGCTCTTGCTCATGACTTGGCAGCAGAAACTGAATACACTTCGATGGTCAGTGACTACAAATAGGAACTAAGTGAATGGTGGGTTTATAAAAACTTAAATGTATGCACAAGAGGCATCTCTCAGAGTCCTCTCAGGCTGACATGTGCCTGATGCAGTCTTTCATAGTCAGCCTATGATGACATCTGTATCTACCTCAATAGGCCCCGGCTCAAGTCCCTCACTAGGATGAGTGACAGCAAGGACAGCTGCTCCCTAGAAAAATGCAATTTTCTGTCTCAATACTTGCCACCCCTGCTTCTCTGCAAATGCTTTTCCACTACACAACCCCTGGGTTTCAGAGTCAAGTTTTAAAAGAATTCCATCATCCCTTGGCCTCTGGATTCTGTGAGGCTTCTCACCAAACCCTGGACAAGAACTTGGGCTCCTCCCCCACATGATGTCAGATGCTATCGCTGGCTTAGTCTGGCATGAGTTATTATTTATCTGGGAAAGTGCTGTTTGCCTTTTGTGAAAGGCAAACATGGAAGAATGCTACAACTTTTATTACTCTATTTCTACATCACTTCATTTTAGAATCTATCAGCCAGATAACTGGAAGTAATCTTGACCTCCTCTTCCTCCTCTGTAGTCTCATTTCCTTATGGAAGTTAGGAAAAGACCATGGGCAAGAAAAAGCCCCTTCACCTATGCACGGCCTCATGGAAGCTGGCTGGGGGTAGGCAACACCCTGGTATAGCAGCAGTGCCTGGATGCTGGTAAGTTATGTCATGTTCACAAGTATGTCTCTGGTGCTGGACTATAAGCAAACATTCCTGATTCAATGATAACAAGGTCTCTATTATCCCTGAGCTCAGGTACCAGGTAACATACTCAATCCTACATGTCTTCTCCATGTCTCACTGAAAGACTACTTCAAGTGTCGCCTCCTCCTCATCTTGCTGCCCAGATCAATATATACCTTGGGCATCTCCCATCTTCTCATATGACTGTCTTTTCTGCCAACATTGCAAAGGTGCCATGACAGAATGGCAAGTATTCAATTGTGCCAAGAGATGAAAAACAATCACACAATCGGATGCAACCCACATGTAAGCATTGAACACTTCGCAGATACAAGGTTGATTCAGACTATCCCTTCCACTACAGAAAGAGAGCTGCCTACAAACTCACAAATCCTTCCCAGGTTACCAAATATGAGAGCTTGACTCCAAAGACAGCCACCATTAATTCCTTCCTGCCATCAAGAGATGATGTCTGTGCCTCTATTCCCTCAGTCCCAGGTGATTAGGATATAGGATGAGAAGAAAGTGACACAGTACCAACCCAATACAGACCTGGGAAGTTTCTGTTATTTCCCTCTTAGAGCCTGAAGCCACCATGTAAACCAGACTATGCTGATAGAGAGAAGCCGGGGACATCACTCAAGTGCCAGATAAGTGAAGGATGAAACTGTCTTGGATGTCCCATGTCCCATCCACTTGAGTCCTCAGGATCCAAACATCCTGGAATAGAGATGAGCTGCCCCTGCTCTGTCTCCTAAATTTTAGACCTGAAAAACAATTTTTAAAAAACTTGTTGTAAATCATTACATTTTGGAGTAGTTTACATGCAGCACTAGATACATAATACAAGATGAGAGCCATGTCAGTGAAAGATGTCATTTTCTGGGTTAGGAAATATATTTATTTGCAAGTCCAAAGGTAGATAATCACTGATTCAAGCATATTTTCTCTCCCATAACAACCCAGGTTTCTGTGGCTCTCTTATTTTTCCCTCAGGCTACCAGTTTGGCATTCTCAGATGAAGCAACCAGCATTCCAGGCATCAGGGAGGAAAGAAAGGTAGCACCTTCATCAGCTTTAGAAATACCTGGCAGAGATTTCTATCTCGTTCATCAGAGCTGGGTGGGCATGGCCACCTGTTTTATTTACTTTTCTGTCATTGCTGACAAAATACCTGAGACTCAAAAGTTAAAGGGTGAAAAGGTTTACTTAGCTCATCGCTTGTAGAGGTTTCCACCCGTAATTGTCTGTGTCCAAGGTACAAGGGCAACAGTTTATGGCAGCAGAAGATAGCAAAAGCAACTAGGGAGAGAGAAGACTCTGTGTCCTTTATACTGTAGGCAAGCTACCTGCCCCATTTACACCCTTAATCGTAGCCAGAACTATGCCAGGCCAATCAATAGGCTGATTTACTAATCACATACCCTTAATCTCAGCACCACATTCTAGATTCAGCCACCTCTAAAAAACTCTCTATGACCAAATGAGGCTTTGTGTGAAAATCTAAGCTCAAACTCTGATACTGTCCCATGCTGACGAGACTAAGAAATGCAGGGTTCTATCTGACAATTAGCACCCAGAATAAAATTGGAACTTGGATAATAAGGGAAGAGAAAAGAATAATAATGGAGAGGCAACCAGGTGTTTCTACCAAATCCAAAAATTGTTATAGACCAAGTCCAGAGGAAGGCAGACTCTTGGATTGACCCAGAGATACTGTGGAAAATGCAGCAATTTCTCATCTCTCCACTCAACTATCCAAAGCTAACCTCACTCATGAGATGTCTGCTGGTAGCAATCAGGCTACAGGGCTCCTTGCTCATACCCTGCAGAAGATCCTGACTTTTAAAAGAAGGAAACAAGGGGCTACCTCTCAGCACAAACATTAAAGTACTCTTGATATTTAATAATACCTTTTCTTATTCCTCAGCCAATAGAAATTACATCCTCGTTTACAAATTCTGGTTAGGGTAGGAGTGAATCAGTCCTCTGTCAGTCAGTCTGTCATAGTTCCAGCTGTTTGAACTTGAGTGGGTCACTTTACCTCCCTGAGTCTCAATCACTTTGTGTGTAGAAATAACTAGACTAATAGAATCTAGTGGTCTAGAGTCAATGCAAGGAATAAACAAGCTAACACCTATGAAGTAAGTAGCACAGTGCATGCAGACCAGTAAGCATTAAATAGATGTTGGCAATTATGCATATGCAGAACATTTCACACAAAGCCCCTGATAATTTTGCAAAATCAGAAATAAATGTAAGCCAGTGTTGGACAACCCCTCCTTTTCCTTCCTTTGTACTTCGAATAATATCAAATTCCATGTTCTGGAAGACCCAAGGTATTTGTTTTTATAAGTGCCTCTTCAGAAATGACCTGTTCCATCTCTCCTGCTGTTACAGGTAAAGTTGAAATTCAATCCATTCATCAAATACATAGGCTGATCTGAAACTATATCTTCAGATTTACTACTGAGCAATCCATTGAAAGACCCCATAATTAATCCAATTCAGTCATTATCACATCTCTACTAAACATATCATTAAACAGCTGAAACAGAGCTTTCAGCTTTTTTTCCACAATTCATTTCAACAAGAATTTAAGTACCTAATAACTAAATCAGATTATTTGTGCAGTAACTCCAACAACTGTACCACAATCAGCACTTACAATTACCCCCAAAAGTAAATCTACAGCATTTTTTCAGTCTGACTGAACAATATGGACAGAATGTGAAACAGTCTATAATAAAAGTAAAGTTGATATTACTACAATTTACTAGCTACAAGGTAATTCCATGTGCTTAATGATGTCATTGAGAGTTACTTATTATTATACACACTTTGTAGGTGAAGAAACTAAGAATTTAAGAAGTTAAGATCAGAGTTTCCAAGTAGCAGAATAAAACCTGAAAGTCCAGATCTGAGCTAGTCATAGATACACATCCTCAAAGCCCAGCACTCAGGACGCCGAGACAGGAGGATCGCCAAGAGTTCAAAGCACACCTGAACTATTTAGTAAGATCCTATCTCAAAAGTAAAGCAAAGAAAAGAAAGACCAGGTCTGCTCTGATTCTAGTACTTCAGTTTTTTTGAGTAGCGAACACATCAGCATAGGATTCCACTTCTCTAAAAAATCTTGGCAGATTCTGCAATTTTATATCAGTACAGAAATCACATGGGCTGGTGAGATGGCTCAGTGGTCTGAAGCACCTACTTGGAGCAGGCTTGGCAAAGCACAG
>NDGN011533151.1:1678-26667 GCA_002564285.1 Tympanoctomys barrerae
TGATTTTTTTTTTTGTGGTCCTGGGTATAAATCCCAAGATCTGTGAGCACTATGGTGCTCTGGTAGTCAGCAACGTCACCAGCCTCTGGATTTCCCGCTTAGCAGAGTCAGTCTCTACTTAGGTTCAGGTTCCAGATAGGACTTTGTCACTAGCCTGGCGATCTCAGCCACTTGGCTTAACTCCTGGGTCAGCCAGCTTTACCGCTGCTCCTGGCATTTCTTGAGCGCCCCACCACTGACAGCCATTTTGTTTGTATTTTTAATTTTCACACTAACCCCTCAAGATAGGCGTTAGAATCTCCATCACACATCCTAAAGAGAGGAAATGATTCGCCCAAGGTCAGATACCCAATCTGTCAGGTCAGAGACTAGAACCCCGTGTTGGTGGAACACCCCTCCCCCCAATATAGACTGTGCTGGGCTCAGACTCAGTCTTTCGATCTGTAAAATGGGTTTCATGCTAGCTTCTGAGGCACCAAGGAGAATGTGTTTAGTGGGTTCCTGGAGATTAGTCTGCATCTGACCTGCCTTACTCTCTCAGCACTTCTGCTCCGTCCTCGGCACTAATGACACGTCTGCAGTCTGCAGTGTGTGGTTGACATCTGAATCACCACCTTTTTGTGGGAAACAAGGCCTTCTAAGCTTCAGCTCCACTCCTCTTGCCTGGGGAGTCCTGCAATACACCCTTGCTTCTACTGCGCAAGAGCAAGGCCCTTCCTGAGTCTCTCTGAGCCCTATGGTGACACCATCAGGCAGCCAGAGGGCTGCCTGGGCTGCCCCCTGCAATCCCTCTGCCCTCTTTTGAAAGCCCTTCTCTGTTCACGAGAGCCTCCTCAGCTGGGCCTTGAACTCCAGCACACTGGGAGGCAGATGCAGGAGACCTGAAGGTGCAGCCCAATTGGGGCAACTTAGTGATTTAGGGAGACTGTCTCCAAATAAAAAGGGCAGGCGATGTAGCTCAGTGTGAAGGTCTGGGGTTATCCCACAGGGTGATCGATTGGTTAATGGGATTTTTGGCGACTGCTACAGGCTTGCGGGCAGATTGTTACTGTTTCCTTTACAGCTACATTGGGCAGGCACTGGGGTATAGGCTACAGAAGTTAAGCACAACACAGAAACCCTTGCTCTCCTGAGGATCGTGTTTTGGGAGACCAGATACAAAGGACAAGATAAAGTAGGCCGCAGTGCTGCGTGATGTGAGATGCCTTGGAGAGGCCGAGGTAGGGAGGGCCCTGAGGTAAGATGCCCCTGTGAGAACCTGCAAGGGCAGTCACCTCCAAGGCCTCAGCAGGAGGGGACACTGAGGGCCACCGGAGGGAAGTGACTGATGGGAGAAGGAAGGTCAAGTGCAAAGGTCCAGGGGCCCTCAGCTGGCCTGAGTCTCCTCTGGGACTAGGGTGCCATGGGAGCTGCCCGAGGTGCAGGCGTGGGCGGGTCCACACAGAAGTCAGCCTCAGAACCAGAGGCCCTTGTGGTGACAGTTTGGCTGCGTTCTGGCTCCAGGCCGGTTTCACCGCGGCAGCAGTAAGCACATTCCACAACTCATGTTTGGCTTGTGGTCTGGCCTGGGCCTCTCCATGCTTTCTTCTGCTCCAAGAGGCTTTAAAAACCCAAGTCTGAGTCTCTTTAACTTGGAGGTATGAATCACTGCCGGCCTGGGATGGGATGTTGGGATGTAGGCACTCACATCCATCCTGTCCCTGTGACAGTTCCCAGAAAGACACTGGCTTCCACACTCCCGGCCAGCATGCAGGCCGCCGGGGCCACTTCTACCAGCTCCTACTGCACTGCCAAGTCAGCATGCCACGCACTGACTCAGCCCACCTTCCTGGAGCTGCCTCCTGCTCTCGTGCCCTCCTGGGGCCCCAGCCCCCTCATTCTCTGGTTACCAGTGCTGTTAGGCTTTCTACCCCCACAGGTTTTCTCTTCTTTCATCCCTTACCTTCAGGGTGGGCCCCGGCACCCCGCTGCCTAGGTGGGCTGCTGTAGCTGTCCTGTCATCACACCTGCTCACCACTATCCTGTGTCACACCCTCCCTCACTTTCTTTTCCACAGTTTAGAATGTGTCCCTCCCCTCCCTCAAAAGCCTCCAATGGCTCCCTTCTGCTACAACCAAATGCCATAGCTGGCATTTGGGTTTCTTCTTAGTGCTGTGAGTCTACTTCATTCTTAGCAGTCTCCCCCAAACACATACTCCAGCATCCTGTGGGCGAACATTAGGGGGTTTGCCCAGCCATGCTGTCTACCACTTCCTTGCTGCCAGACCAGTCCTTGCAAAAACTCTTTCTCCCACTACACCTTTAAAAGCCTCATGGGCTGGGGAGATAGCTCAGTAGAATAAGCATTTGCCTGGCAAGTGCAAGGGCCTGAGTTCAATTCCTGGTTCAAAAAAAAAAAAACCCACCAAAAACACCTCAATCTCCCCATCCATCTAATGGACATGTCAACCGGGCTTCCGCCTCTCCTGACTAAGGGACCTGGGGGCGTGCTCTTTGCAGACAGCCACTAGCCTCATTTCATGATTTTTCCATGCCTTCCAGATGCCCAGACCTATGATGTGTCGAGGAGAAACCAGCCCTGGAAATCTGCATCAGCTAAGTGATGCCGCGAGGGAAAGCCATCAGCCGGAGAAGAGGCAGGAGCCCCTTCTCTGTGTCATCCTGTTTGGCATCCTGGAGCACGTTGCTGTAGCAACTCATCTAACTTGCCCCACATGCCACGTGGAAAAACCTCTGCCCGTTTTAGAGCAGCAACACCAAGCCACAGGCTGGACTCTCCCACCTCACAGGAGGAGGCTGCCTGGCAGTGATGGCTGGGGAGGGCTCCGGTGACCGGATGGAGAGGGGGCTGAGGCACCACCGGTGTTCTCTGCCAGCAGCAGCCCAGGTGCCGGGCATCCCAGCAGCAGCCCTTTATTCTTGGTGCAGAGGAGGATGCAGCCCTGTTAAAATGCAAATCCTGAGGGCAGGGCATGTTAGCTGTCAACACTCATTAGCACTGTTCAGCAGGAATTAAGGGAACATGCTTGAGACTCAGGCAGGTTTTGATTAGGGGAACGGAAGCCACAGGGGCGGGGAGCAGAGGCTGCCCTGCCTGGCCTGCGAGGATGTGCCGAGTGGCAGCTATGGTTCCCAAGGGCTTGGGGGTCCTGAGCAATGGCAAGGGACAGAGAGGCTCTCACACCACCAGGCACTGTGTGAGGAGGACCCTCTCACCACACCACATCAGCATCTCTTGTGGAGGAGCCATCAGTGGTCTAGCAAATCCGAGGGGGACATCTAGGCTGGCAGGTGGGGCAGGACTCTTTGTAGCTCATCTCACTTCCCCACAGGTAGCTCTTTTGCAAGGGCATCGCATTGCAAAGACGTCCTCCCTAACACATGGTGAGGACAGTAAATGTCCCTGTGAATGGACAGCTTCCGGGGAAGCCAGGAGCTGTCCTGAGCACTTGATACTCTGGGCTGTGAGCCACAGCCTGGCCTAAAAAGTTACTCTTCTACCCATTTTTTCTAGAACTTGAACTCTCAGCCGCCCAAACAGAGGGTGTCGGAACCCAGACAGTGCTTGTGGGCCCAAATCCCCGTTGATGACCTGCTGTGTGGTCGGCAGCAGCTGAACAGTCGAGTGGCATCCAGGAAGAGTCCCTCTAGCTGAGACCACGTACATCTGGAGCTCAGTTTTTAAAGCCACAGGAGAAAAACTCTCCATGGCCCCATTAAGCCTGGTTTACAAGATGAGCAACTCTGGTCTCCCTCCTGTCCTTCTCCGCTTGTTGCTAACAAACTCCGGGACCATGGGTTGAAAATGTGCAGTTGGGACCGACATGGTAGAGTTGGGGATGGGTCCCACCTGGGATCCCAGCTTCTTCTGGCAGACCCTCCATGTGGACAGCTTGTGGGTGTCCTAACTGTGATGGAGCTGTGGATTCCCGGTGACAGTCTGAGATCTGGGGGGTGGAAGGCTGAGGAAGGGGCAGTGAATGAGTGATAAAAGTGCCACTTTTGAGATGCATGAGAGCATTTTTAAGGCTTGTTTGTAGCTGGCCCTTGCCAAATGACAGCTGGGGGCTGTCACTGTCCAGGGGGGATTCTGTAACAGCCCCTTCTCCCCACTGCAACAGTGATTAGCTATCACTCCAAAAGTAAAATCATGAATCCTGTGGTGAAATGGTGCCCCAGTGTGGGCATTATGGAGGGTAAAAAAGTTCTTAACTCTCTCCCATGAACTCTTTTCTCCATAGCAAGAGCCAAGCCTGGGCAGCTCAGAACATGGTTTTATCCTAAGCAGTAAGGCACTGCCTCGGGCACAGGGGTAAGGACAGAGGGAGGAGGAGGTGGTCCAGAGGGCAAGTGGGACTGAGCGCCTCAGCTGAAATGAGACTAGGTCAGGGAGATTTGGGGTCCAAGGGAGAGGAGAGATGAGAGGTGCTAAGTAGAGATGAGACTGCACCCTATTTCTAGGACCTGCAGCCTGCCTGTGGTGTGCAAGGGGCCACAGGCTCCTCCTGGTGGGGGAGGAGCTTGGATCAGACACTCCTGCACAGTGGACACAGGGCACCTCCTCCTCAGCCTCCCCAGCTAAAGAGCAGGGCATGAACCTTTACAGAAAAAGCCAGCCCGGAGTGCTGCCTATCTGCCTGACGCTCTCCAAGTGCTGGGCGTACGCTTGTTCATTCATTTCTGTGACAGCTTTACATAATATAACTTTTCCTGCTATACAGGAGAGGAAACTGAGGCACAAAGGCATACAGTAACTTGTTAGGGGCATAGAGCCCTAACGGGCAGACCCCAGGTCAATGCCAGGCAGCGACATCCCAGGGTCTTCTTCCTAAAGGCCAGCTTTAAATGCCTTTGGATTTGTTTGCTTCTTATTGGGGGCTTTTGGGATGGTTACGTCTACCCCTTCCCCTTGTCCATTCTGTAACAGGAACTTCAGAAAGGTAGAGACTCTAAACTCGAAATGGTCTTTGTGAGGATTTGCTCCTGACCTGGCCTCCTGAGGGCCCCTGGCCTCTCGAGGGTCCCTGAACGGGTCACCTGCATCATCACCCATGTGGAAGCTCGCCATGATACACTTCGCCCAGCTCCGGAGCCGGGGGAGTCTAGACTGACCAGAGTCACCTTTATGGTTTTAACACAGTCATCTTTTTGTTCTTTACTCAATCCAGGAAGGCTGGGCATGGTGGTACACACGCTACTGATCCCTATCTCAGCCTCTCTGGGAGGTTGAGGCAGGAGGATTGCAAATTTGAGCCCAGCCAGATCCTGTCTCAAAATTTAAAAAATAAGGCTGGCAAGATAGCTCAGAGTGAAGGTCCTGGGTTTAGCAAAACAACAAACAAGCAAACAACACAAAACCAAACAACTGGCCCCAGGAGATAGCACCAGCCAGCACAAACACCCTCATGTAAGTCCCACCCCACTAGGGTCTTCTGTTCACTCTGGCTCCTCCTCCAGGACTCCCTCCCCCCATCGTATCCAGCTGACACCCCCGCTTCACTGCACCACCCCTTCAGCTTCTGTTTCGCTGCCCCTGGTCTTGTCTTGGCCTCTGGCTGCACGCGTGCCTGGTCCCACCCCCAGCTCCTCGTGAGCAGCTGTTGCTCCCACATTGATTGATGTGTTTAATGAATCCCACATTTTAAAAACTCAGACTGACCAGACAGAAGGCAGCAGTGGTTTTCTCCATAGAAAGGGAGCTCTGAGTCACAAATGCTGCCTTCAGAGGTCCTTTATTGCCACCATCCTTCCCTCTTTTCCTTCGCCAACACCCTTGAGCTTTCCTATGCCCCGTGCCTGTCCGCGGCTCTTACCCTGCCTCAAGCGCCCTGAGGGCTGCACACCTCACAATCCACAGCTATTGTTTCCTGGGGAAGCTGTTGGAGAAGTCCTGTAACGGTGGCTGAGCCTGGTTGGAGTCCCCAGCCTCTGAGGCTGCCACTCAAGCTCAGGTCCTGGAGTGTCATGGAAGCGTGACTCTCTCCCTGTGGCTGGATTTCTAGTGATCTGAGGACAGCCCTGAAATCCTTTCTTTTGTTAAAAGCACCAGAATGGGCTTGGTCCCTTGCAGCTGGTTCAAATTTACTCAACTTGCTTTTAGCTGCGCTCCTGTCCAGACAGTTCATCCGGTGCACTTGCTTCCTGTGGTGGCCGACTGCGGAGGGTGAGGGCGTACTGGGGGGTCTCCACCTGCACCCCCAAAAGCGCCTCTGCTGCTGCTACCGCACTTGACACCGGCTGCTGATCCCTATCTTAGCCTCTCCCTGCGCGGCCCGTGGTCCCCTAGACCCCGTGTACCCTGGCATGCACCTGGAGCGTATTAGGCAATTAGGTGACCACCTAATTTCCTAACTGCTACTTCCCTGGGTTGTTGAATTTGCCTAATTTCGAGCAGCGGTCGGGCGCTGCCCTGACCTTCAGGTTACTTTTCCCGCCATCCTAGACTCTATGGACCCCACAAGGGCTCGACACCGCCCAGAAGCCGGATGCCCCGGAGCGCCAGCGGGTCCCCAGCTAGAGGGAGTCTGAGCGACAGCGCTCCGCCTCACGTCTCCCCAGTTTGGGGGCGGCGTGCTGGGCTGTCCAACTTTGGGGCACTCCATCCTCTCCGCACAGGCTGGGCGCAGCCCAGTCTCTTCCTGGCTGGCCCGGGTTGCGCGCCCTCGGTACGCCTGGACGCCTGAGCACCCGGCGCAGTCCCCGGGGACCCCAACTGGTGTCCCAGCCCTCGGCGGCACTCTTATTCTCTCCCCAGACGCACGGGCCTCGGGTTCTGAGTCGCCGGCACTCGGCCGGTTCTGGGGAACCCAGGTACCCGCGAGCAGCCAAGTCCCACCCGAGACCATGCGTCGCGTCGCGGGTTGGGAGGGACTCGGGGTCAGGGGAGTCAAGGGGACACGTACCTGGCCACAGGATGAGCGCCCAGGCCACCGCGAGGCCCCGGGGCAGGTCCATGGCCGCGCGGCAGGGTCGGTCCGATCCGGTGAGAGCGGAGCTTCTCTGCGCGCTGGCGCCGGGCTCCCAGCGCAGCGCGGAGGAAGTGGGAGGGCTGAGCGCTGGGAGGGGCACGGGCACCGCGACCGCCAGACTCCCGCCCAGGCTCGGCCCCTCTGCCACCACCTGGGCCCTCCTCCGCCCACACCACCTCGTGTTAGGCGAGCCCCTGCCCGCTCCTGGGACTCCTCACCCTCGTGGCACCTGCGTCCGCATATTCCCATCACCAAATCTGATCAAGCAAAGTGCCTTGGGGTTCCATCCCCTCCACTCCCCAAAGCCAGGAGAGGGAGAGGGCACCTTCAGTGACTGGAGTACCTTCAGATCCCGATACCCTTCGTTCCATTTCCCTGAGCAGAGCATCTCCCTGTTCTTCCATAGCCATCGGAGACATCCCCATCTCCCTGCCCTTGGGGCCGGGGTAGAGGGGGAGCTCGAACAATCAAGGTCACAGTGTTGCTTGTGACCCTAGATTCCTCCACCGCCTCCCGAACCCCACAACTAGGGCACTGGGAAGCATCTGGGAAGAAAAGACCCCTTGAACTGGAACCCGGAGGGACGCCTTCTTCTTCCAAGCCCTACCTCAGAGACAACCTGGATGTTAGTGGATGTGGGCCGTCAACTTGTCCGGCCTTGAAATCTGTTTCACAAACAAGCACTCAGCTCCCAGGCCCCAGGAGCAGTGGAGGGGATGAGGGATGGATGAGCGCAGGTAAACAGGACACTCCGGAGTTGCAGTTTTCCGCAGGCACCCCAGAGGAGACCACGTGCAGACAGGGCCCCTGGGTTGAATTTTGGGAAGAGATTGTGTTTGCCTCCCCAGCCCTTGCTGTGTTTCTTGGTCAAATCCTAGTTTTTACTTTGCACTCACTTCTCCCACATACTAGGGGAAGTGGATTCCATGGGGTGTGGGGGGAGGAGCATGTGGATGTGGTTTATTTAGGTTTTAGGATGAAATCAATCAGTGTGTTGCCATCCCTGGGCCAATGCTTCAGAAGACCAATATGACAAAGAAAACAATTTTCTTTCTGCTTTACAAGAGTCCCTGGAAAGCACGGATGCACTCTGCCTCTTCCTTCTTACCTTCTCCTTCTCTCCCAGGCTTGGATGTTGACTCAGGATGGGGCAGACAAGGGCATCTGGCCTTGGATGCAGGCAGACGCTGGCTGAGAAGTGGAGAAGCCAAGGCCCCAAGGACCTCAGGGAGCCCTGGCTCACTCCAGCCCTGCTGCCTCCCCCTCCCCCTGGCACTTTCCAATTACTGGATCAGTTTGAGCCACCTTGAGCCAGGGTAGGGACCTGGATGGTGATGACAGAAAACAGCCACCCGGTGGGCTGCCACCCACTTCCCTGCCTCAGAGACCCCAAGAACACTGGAAATGACCCAGGGCAGCTCAGAAGGCTGCAAAGGCTCCAGGCAGACACAGCTGCTCCCAGGGGTGGGTGGTCTGCATGGCCAGGGTCTTGCTGGTAGCAGTCCTCTACTTTGTCAGCTGTCACCTGGGACCTGGGGGTCCTGAGCGGTATGAGTGTGCTTCTGGGTGGGGTGGGGGTGGGGGAAGAGGTGTCCCATACTTAACCTTGCAACACATACTTGGGATCCACGGTGTCCCATGCTCTGCAAGAAGCCTGTGCTGGAGGAGCTAGGGGCAGAGCCTGGCAGGTGACACAAGAGCTGCTTCATTTACTTCATCATAATTTCTTATTCACTTACTTAAGTCAGTCTCATTGAATCATCGTTAAAAATTATGGAAACCACACCAGGCCTCAGGGTGTGGGGGACAAATCAGGAGGGGTGTAGAATGTTGGGTGGAGGGCTCTGTGGAAGCTGGGGTTGGAGGTGATGGGGTACTAATAACCCTTTCCACGCACACAGTGTATTTATTTTACATTTTAATTGAGACATAGTGTCATAAAATTCTCCATACAGTTCCGTGGTTTCCCGTCTGCTCACCAGCACCACTAATCTCACAGCGTTTCCATCACACACATACCCCACAAGGAAACCCCGGGGCGCATGAGCAGCCAATCCCATTCCTTCATTCCAGCCTCTGGCAACCACCAATTGGCTTCCCTTTTCCATGGATCTGCCAGTTCAGGATGCATCAAGTCAATGGAATCATCCCTTACAAGGCCTTTTGTGTCTGCCTGCTCAACACTATGTTTTGGCATCAGCATTTCGTTCTTCTTTATGACCAAGTAACATTCCATGTGTGGCTATGCCTCATTCTGTGGACCGTGCCTCAGGTGATGTTTATTTGGAGAGTTCTACTTCGGGCTGATGAAGAACTCTGCTATGAAGATTTGCGTAAGAGTTTTTGTGTGAACATCTGCTTCCAATTCCCTTGGGTACATACAGTAATGTTTGGCATGGTCACCGACCATGTACAGGGAGCTGGTTCCATCTGCCAAGTGCCATGTAGGTTTGTGTAAGTAGCACTGTCCCCATCTCTAAGTGACACATGGCTACCTAGGAGTGGCATGGCTGAGTCACATAATAATGTTATGTTTGATGGCTTGAGGAGCGCCTGAAGTTTCCCCAGCTGTATCGCTTTATGTTCCCACTAGCAATCTGTGAGTGGAAGTGTTTGGAGTGGCTGGTGCTCAATGGTTTTGGGGAACCCAGGTCCCTATGAGCAGCCAGGTACCACCCAAGACTGCGTTTGAAATCTCTTTCACACCTGTGACCTCATTTAATCCCAATCTCCCTGCAAGGAATTATATCGGTTATTTATAGATGAAGAGATTACATAGGTGAGGAGTCTTTCAGTTGCAAGTGATAAAACTCAGCACCAACCTGGCTGAAACAGAAAAAAAGATGTGGAATCAGATAACTGGGAAGCGCCCAGGTGTTCTGGCTGCAGGTACAGCTGGATCCAGGGGCTAGAATGAAGATTACTGCTTTCTCTTTGTCTTCTTAGTTTTGTTTCATTCTCTTCTCCTTTCCTCCAGCGGGCAGGATTTCTCTGCCCACGGGGAGCAATGGCAGGCTGCAGCCACAAGCTTATACTTTACAGATTCTAAAAGGAGAGCAGTGGCTTCCCTCTTAGATCCAGCAGAGAAGCCCAGAGCTTTGGTGCAAGTCTCTCGGGAACAAATCACAGTGTCTGGAGGACATGGTATTATAATTGACCCAGCCTGGGACACACCCAGCCCTGAGGACTTGAGAGGAGGAGGGCAGAGAACTCCACTGAGGCCACACAGTACGGAGGGGAGCTCCCCAAAGAAACTGAGAAAGGAGGGGGGCAAAGTGCTCTGGACAAACCTGTAATTTCCAAGTCCCCGCCAAGGGTCTAAGCTCAAAGCAGCAACAGATCCACTCCAGGTGCCCCGGCACCTGTGTGGGAGAACTCGGACGAGGGCCCGTGGTCTGAGTGTGGGCCACGCGTCCCAGGCAAGTTTGCTGGATTTCAATGAGAGAAATGGTACGGGTAGGTCCCCCAGCTCTGCCTTGCACCTCCCACCGCCTTACTCTCTCCTACTCTCTTTCCCCTTCTCTCTTTCCTACTCCTCGGATCTCTCTGCCTTCTCTTCTGCATTCCCAGGACCCTCCAAATGCAGCCGCTGTCCATCTCAGCACAAGGGCCCTACCTGGAGTCCCCACCTGGTTCCCAGGCTGCTCCATCCCCCCTCCCTGTACCATCCCTTAGTCTCTGCTCAGGAAACACAAGCTCTTTTTTTGCTTTTAAAACATAAAGTTACTGAGAAGCTACATCTGATGCCAAGAAATGATATAATAAATTCCAAAGGGAAAAAAAAAAGTAGACACGAAAAGCTACCAGATTGCATGTGTTATCTGTAGTTTGAATGACACGCATGCTGTGTATGACGGAAGGTGGCTAGGCTGGTCACGCACAGACGGGCTTAGAGGACCTCCCTTGATTTTGGTCTGTCACATCAAGTGTCATCCCTGCCAACAAAATGAACAGATGAACCCTGAGGAAATGCGTTGCTCCCAGGAGCTAGGGTGTGTCACCCCGGCCACTTTCAACCTCAGAGCCCATCTGGTGGGGCCGGGCTGGTAACCCTGTTCTTCCTGACCCCGTGCTGAGCCCAGTCTTCTTCCCATCGCTCAGGACCAGGGGCTGAGGTTTCGAATGCCACCGAGGCCTGCGCACAGCCTACCCCGAACCCAGGAAGTTACTTGGTGACCTTTCTCCAGCCACAAATATGTTCAGCATTCGCAGTAAAGATACCGAAAGGAAGGGAGGTGGGTGGCCTCCCCGCAGCTGGCAGGCAGGAAGGCGAGGAAGACAGCCCTCGGGAGAAGAAGCGCACCAAAGGGTGAGCGAGCGTGCAAGCATCTCACATGCCTACAGGTGTCAGGCAACGTCCTTGCTGAGGGGCCACTGAGGGCCTTAGTGGGCTAAAGCCTCATCTTTGGGTCAGAACAGAAAGCCACGCTGCAAAAGAAACATCACCCATGGTGCGCTGTTCAGCCATAAATAGGGACAAATTCGAGGCACATGTGGGCAAACGGGTGCACCAAGAGACCATAACACTAAGTGAAATAAATCTGACCCAGAAGGCTAAATGTTGTGTGGCTTTCTCTTATAGGTGAAACCCAGAATCTAAAGAATCTGAAAAGCAGAATAGAAGATCAATGATCAGGCACAGAGAGATGGGAAGGGGCTCTGGGGATTGGGGTTGACAGGAGTGAGGGGAGGAGAAGAGGAAGGAAAAGGATCATGATGTAAGACTAGTATGGAGCTGCAGAAATAGCTCAGCAGATTAAGCAACTGCCTAGGCAATCGCAAGGACCGGGGTTCAATTCCTGGTACCACTTGCTGCACCAGCCCCACCCCTGGGTGTGCTGAGCTGGCCACTGAGACCAGGCTTCATGGTAGTACACACTTATAATCCCAGCGCTGGGGAGGGTGAAAATAGGAGGACCACTTTGAGTCCGAGCTGTGTAGTGAGACCCTGTACCAAACACAGAAAACTAAAAAGAAAAAAGATGTGACCGGTAGGTACCAGTTCCTTAAGATGAAACAGAGTTACTATGTACGTATCACAAGCACATACTCATCTTTTTTTCCTCTAAAGATGAAAACATCACAGCCTACACGTAAGCACTTACATGGGCTCAATAAATATGACCTTGACCTCGGAGTGTGGCCACACACACTGTAGTCATCAAAACAGCGGCTGCCTTTCACTGAGGCCACGTTACGTGGGACCCATTGCTTCTATCCTTTCCCATCATCCCCTCTGCAGTCTGGCATATAATGACTTTCTGCCTTTCCCAGACGAAGCACTGGAGGCTCAGGCAGGCAAGGGCTCAGAACTCATCACGGGGAGACCTAGGATTTGCGCTTGGAGTTGCACCCAGAGACCGCAGTGCTAAGTGAAATCAATCAGACCCAGATTCTGATCACAGATTCTGAGCTTTAAGCACAGGACTTCACCCTGTGCTCCTTGGTCTTCTGTGGTGAGCTGGACTGTGACAAGGACTGTGTCAGAGAAGGGGGTGGCATTGGAATGGGCCACACAGCTAGGAACTTTTCTGGAGGGAAGTGGGCATCCACAGCGGGAAACGGCAGGCGCCCTGATGTCTGTTAAAAAGTGATAGTTCAGACTGTGCTGGGGACCAGGGAGTGGCCGAGGGGGCAGATGTGTGGGAACAGAGTGAGCCCCAGCTTTGGGGTCCATCCCTGCCAGGCCCAGCACCCTCTTGTGCTCACTGGCAAACGGTGTTTGCCTGCAGCTCCTGCCTCCTAAGTGAACCTCTCAAGAGTTACTTCTAGGTCTGAGGAAAACACACATTCATCTGCAAAGAGAGACACGTGGAGTTGTGCACACACATAGAGGCGTGCACACACGTGGAGGCATATATACACATGGAGGTGTGCACACACGTGGAGGCATATACACACATGGAGGTGTGCACACACGTGGAGGCATATACACACATGCAAGCATGCACATATGTGGAGGCGTGCACACACATGCACCAACAGTCAGTGACACTCTTCCAGTCCAGCACAACCCACATCCACATTAGACAAGAGAGATGCCCTTCCTCCTAAAGAAGCTGCACATGTCGGGCTGCCCTGTGTCTCTGGACAATGCCACCTCCCATTATTTCTCTGAGTCGCTTTGGCCTTTCTACCACTTCAGATAATGCCTAAGGGTGACAAGTCACTTGGCCAGGCCCAAAACACCAGGAGCAGAGCCCTGGAAGGACGCTCTTGGGCTACATGCAGGCTCACAGCTGAAACCTTCCCATTTTCTTCCTTTTCTCTATATTTTTTTGGAGGATCGAATACTGAAGAGGGAAGCCCTGGGATTGTACAGGAGGGAGGGAGCCCTAAGTGGCAAAGTCATCCTGGGCCACATGAGGGGGACTTTTAACATCACGGTGAGGAGTGTGGCCTTCATGGGACAAAATAAGGAAAACCTTCAAGGGTTTGCGGGAATCTTCCAGCCTCCGCCCACAAGCCGGGAGCTATTATCTGCCTCTAGAGTTCTCTCCAAGAGCTACAAACTCTGAGGACTGAACAGGAGAGTTCCTGGGCTAACGACTGCGGGCTGCTCCCAACCTTCTGGCGGATGTCCACAGCTGGAAGGCGGCGCAGGGATTTCTGAACATCACGAGTTGCATAACTGATCTTGGAAGCAGAGGAAAAGTGACAAGAGCACAGCCCAAGGGAAACCATAAAAAAAAAATGCGCATGACAGCGCAACCAGTGATGAGACCCGCTGCCCAGTCTTCGTCTCCAGCGGGACCGACGGGCTCACCTCACTAAACCAGCAGCCAGGATAGAAAAGACTGCCTCTCCCGCCGCCTTCCCTTCTGCCACAGGAAGGAGGCCCTGGCACCCACCTTTTATCAAACGCCTGCTAGGCTGGGGCAGCCACCCAGAAGGCGCCTGTTTGGGGACAACTCTGTTGGTCACACTGTTTCCGCAGAGGACACTCGCAGCTCTCCCAGGGAGGTCAGCCCAGCCTGCCCCAGCTGCTGCTGCTCAGCCCTGAGCCTGGACTGAAGTAAACAGCTCCCGGGAATGTGCAGCTGGGGGCAGAGGCCAAGTGGGAAGGTGCAGGGAGGTACGGGAGAGGGATGCTTCAGCTCGAGTTCGGACCAGATGCTTCTGAGAGCACTTTTCCTCTACTGAGTGTTAGTGAGAAAAAAAAAAAAATGGGTGCAAGTGTTGGACCTGAGTCCCCCCAAGAACCTTCCTTCTAGGGGGTTGAGACCAGAGCTCAAACATTGTGAGGAGGATGATTAGGAGACTTGAGGTAGCTTGGTCTTGGGGTGTTGCAAATGGTTGAGGCCCCTGAGGCTGGGCCTGAGGCTGTAGGAGTTGGAGATGCAGTGCTGAAAAGCAGGCACTGGGGTCTTCAGTTGGAGCCCCAGCCTCACCCTCCACGGCTGGAGGACTTGCTGTTGACGATCATTTTACCACTACCTATGAAATGAAAACAAAACAGCGGCTCTTAGGGAATACTGATGTCTGTAAGGGCCCTGTATGTGTAAGTCAGCGCCAAACACGGTGCTCACTAAGCTCTTCGCCTGTCAGATGAACTCGGTGATCACTGAGTTGGGGAAGTCGGTGCTACTATTATTACCATTTTACAGGTAAGAAAACTGAGGCACACAAGGAAGCGTTACTTTCTGGAGGACTCCCTGTTGGCCCATGGTGGGGCTTGGGGTGACCTCAGGTGATCTGGCTGCAGAGCCCTTAACAGCCTTGTCCCTGTGATTGCTGTGAACAGGAATGAAATACAGCTTATAAAGGACTTGGAGCCCCGTGGCAAGCGCTCAATAAACGTCAGCTTTCATTGAGATCCTGAACAATGCCTAAGGATTGCTTAGTTCCACATAGAACTCAAAGTGCTTTCCCAGCTAGGGTTCCCTCCTAGAACCTGCCTGTGGCCCCTTAGGGCAGAGGGGCAGTGTCGAGTGGGCACGAGAAGGCCGGTGACTGCGCAGGGTCCCACGCAGGCTCTATGGTCATTCCACCCCAGTCTGCACCGACATCCAGCAGCCTGAGCCACACCACGTGGGCTGAGAAAGTGCCAAGAAACCATCAGCCAGGGTGTGACCTCAGGTTTAACTTAGACTCTATAAACACTTTCTGCCTGACTCTAACGACTGGGATACAACCGTTTATTGATTCTTTATATTCTGCCTATTTGTAGTGGAAATCCAAAAGGGATTACAACAAAAGCAGACGAGAAAGAGCATAAGATCATCCGAAAATTACCTAAAAATAAAAATAGCAGACCCAGTATTAAACAATAGAAGCTAATGTTTGAACATCAGCTTCCGGTTTATGACTAGGTGTGATCTTGTTTCAACCCCATGACAATTCATTACTGGACATAATTGTGCTGTAAAACTTGAGTCTAGGAGAGTTACTCTAATAGAGCATAGTATGGCCAAGCCCCAATTTTCCCTGTGTTTACTGTTGTTGTTGTTGTTTTTCATTTACCAAGAGAGTTTGTATTACTGTGTCCTATTATAATTCAGTAGAAGACTCTGAATATAGAAGGAGTGGTTTCTCTTTCTTCCTTTCCTTCCTTCCTCCCTCCCTCCTTCTTCCCTTCTTCCCTTCCTTCCTTCTCTACATTTGGGCTTTCCTAGACTCTGTCCTTTACATTTATGATGGCTAATTTTAGGTGTCGACTTGACTGAAGAAAGGGACAGCTGATAAAGCTTTATTTCTGGGAGGAATGCTTGGTTTCAAATTTCAGCCCTCAGACTTATTATTTCTTTGACTTGGGCCAGAGTGCTGATGCTCTTGGCATTTCAGGATTCTCACCCAGCACATGACAGTACCCAGCTCATGCGAGCATTGTGAAGGATAAGTGAGCAAACACACTCGAAGTGTGTGGAAGGATGCCAGGCACGTAACTAACTCAGTGATGTTGCTTATTTAAAATTTGTTTTATAAAGTTATCTTCCACAGACTGTAGAATTGGAGCTGTCCTTATAGTTCTATGTATTTTTACTTTGCAGATTTTTAAGGTGAAGGTGTTAGATGCCTACAAAGTCAGGATCATCACACCTTCTTAGTGACTTTTTGTTTGGTGCTGGGAATTGAACTCAAGACCTCGTGCTTGCCAGGCGGGCACTTGTGCTGCTGAGCTATCTCCCCAGCTTCCTTCTTAGTGACTTGAATCTTTTGTTTACTCCTTTAGTAATGCCTTTTGCCTTAAAATCTACTTTATGTGATATCGTCACAAGTTTCTCTGCTTTCTTTTGGTTCTTGTACACACATGGACTCTCCTTTGCTATTCTTTCTTGCCAACTTTTATGTTTCTCTGGGTTTTAGATACAGCCATGGCAGTAGCATTCCGTTGTTTTTAAACTCTGAATGTCGAGCTGTGCTTTTTAATTGGCGCTCTTAGTGTGATTACACTCCACTTAATTGTCTTCATACTTGATTTAAATCTAGCATAAAGATAATCTATATTTTGTCATGCCAGATTTGCAAGTATGCCCCCGCTTTTTTTAGAGGGGGAAATTATTTGCAATGATCCTATTTCTCGTCGGTTAGGTTGGCAGCTATAAACCCATCTGCTGCTCTTTAATGATTTTCTACAGATTCCGGCACACATCTTTGATTTGTGAAACTCTACCACTGATTTGTTCTCTCCTCAGGCGACCGACCGTCTGCATCCTGGCTGCTAACTTCCTGTGTCACATACAGTTGTTTTTGTTTATTCTCTTTATGTTTTCAACATCATGAGGCGCAATGTTTTTAGCTGATCGATATTTCAATTTATCCACATATTTAAAATTTTTATTGTTGTTTTCTGATCCTCCTTTGACTTTCCATATGGTATCGTTTTCTTTCTGTCAGAACGAAGAATGCTGTTTATGTTTCCTTTAGGACTGGATTGTAGAGTGTGAAATTTCTCTCTTTTTTGTTTATATGAAAATGTCACTGTTTTAATTTTATTTCTAAAAGATGTTTTCTCTGGGCACAGAGCTCTAGCTCAGCGTTATTTTCCCGTCTGCCTCACATGCTCCCATCGTCTTCTGCCCGCCCCTGCTCCTGTAGGGAAATCAGTTGTCAGCGTCAACGTCCTGCCTTTGACAGGAAAATGCCTTTCCCTCCCCTACACCAGGCTCTAAGATTTTAATTTTTGATTTTGATTTTGTTTTTGAGGTATTTTTTCATGTTGTAGATTGATTTTATTTACTGTTATGAGGTTAATTTGGCTGCATTTACCTTGAAATCTAAGGCTTTTGTCACCCATAGAAATTGTTCTCATAGCTCTTCAAGTCTTATTATGGTTTGCTTTCCTCTTCCACTGAGTCTAACTAAACATTTGGCAGAATTCTAAGTCTCTTATCCTCTTTGCATTTTTCAAATTTACCATGGTTCATTTTGGATGCCCCTCCCCACTTTCTGCATTGAATCAAAATCATTAAGTGCTAAGTTTTGACTGTTGATTTTTACTTGAATGAATTCCTAATTATTGCCTCATAGTTGTCTGTTAAAATGGTAATCCTTAGGCTGACCAGATAGCTCAGTGGAGTAAAGCACCTGCTTAGGCAGATGCAGGGGCCAGGGGTTCGATCCCAGGCCTGCCATGCTGGCCCTGCCCGCAGGGTACACTGAAATGGTGACTGAGACTGGGCATGGTGGTGCACACTTGTAATCCCAGTGCTTGGGAGGCTGAAAGACAGGAAGAGTCACTAGAAGTCTGATCTGTGTAGTGAGACCCTGTAGACCCTGTACTAAATACTATGAAAAGGTAATCCTTATTTTTAAAAATTTCCTCCAACATAGCAAATTTCATTATTTTAAAGTCTAAATTGGTCAGCTGGGAGGTCTGTGCTGCTCTAATTCTGTGTTATGATGCTTCTTCTGAGGCTTATACAGGCTGTTCCCTCACACAACTAGTTATCTTTGTGCACCTATAATTGTATTGGGGAATTTCTCATGAAAATAAATTGAGGCTAGGGAAATAGCTTGGTGGTCGAAGCACAAGCACCTGCTTGGCAAGCGCAAGGACCTGGCTTCCATCCCAGATACCCCATGCTGTGCCAGCCCCAGAATCCCAGGACTGCCTGTGCTGACCACTGAAATCGGGCATGGTGACTCATGCCTGTAATCTCAGCACTGGGGAGGCTGAGACAGGAGGATCACTATAAGTCCAAGCTGTGTAGTGAAACCCTGTACCAAATAAACAGATAAATAGAAATTTTAATTTTTTTTAAAAAAAAGAAAAGAAATTAAGAACTTAAAATTCATCTTCTAGAGAGGATTATTTGCTTCTGCCAGATTCTAGAGACGATTAAGTCCACATTAATATATCACTAATAATCTTGCAGGGGCTGAGACTAACTTGCATGCCTAGACATCTAGAACCCGTTCTAGAGTTACATGAAAGCTGGTTTACTGTTGGCCCATGCTCCTTCTTAGAAAATAGCTCCCCAGGATCTGGAAGCATTAGGGAGATTTCAGAAACTTTGTCATGGTTTGGGGTTTTGCAAGAGAATGCAATACAGGACACATTTTATAATGAGTCACCCAAAGAATCATACACAGCGAGTGCAGGAAATCTGTCCACACACTAAAGACAAGGAATCCAGCTGAGGGTCTGGATCCTAATACCCTGCATGAGTCAAGATGAAAACCTAGAGCTCATAACAGTGCCTCCCACAAGTCCAGCTGGAGACCTAGAGCCCAGGACAATGTCTCAGTCAGGCCCGCTTCATGGATCTGCTCCGAAAGGCCCAAAGATCAGTGATGGAAGGTAGAATGTCTATGCTAGCAGGGTGAAGGATCTGTGCCAGCAGGCTGAGGGATCTGACCTGGAGCCAGGAAGCAACACTCGAAGTAAGCAGCAGAGTTCCCCCAAAAGTACCATGGCCATCCTCAGCAGCAGTGAAGTCCTGAGCTTCTCACCAATAATGAGGAAATCTGAGTTCCTATCAGGAAAGCCAAAGCCACAAGCTTCTCCGTGAGGCTGAGCAGTGCACTGTCTTCCCCACCAGAGCCAAGAAGCGATGCTAAAGATGAGGACCAGAGCTCTCCCAAAATGAACTGTAGCCATTCTCAGCAATAACAAAGGTCCCAAGCCCCTCCTCCAAGAACAGCCAAGTTCATCAGGAAAGCCAGCGTGACAAGGTCCTCCAGCAGAGCCGCCCATGAGAGCCAGCAGCTTCCAGCAGCTCCCACAGCTTCTCCAAGCAGCTTCCCTTGTAGTGTCTCAACAGCTTCTCCAGCTTTGCCTCTTACGCTGCTGGCAGCAACTCTCAGGTGGGCCTCCCACACGCCGCACCACGCTGGTTCAGCTCAGCTGGGTGGAACAAGTTGACCACCAGTTAGAAATCCACTATGATCTTCAATTTGGCAGATCTTGAATTACAACTTTTCTTCCTTACCTCACACATAATTGAGAGAAACTTTCCAATCTCTCAGCTGCACCTTCTGGATTTTCAAAAGCATCCAGAGAAAAAGCACCCTCAGAAGCCAGGCTCAGTCTTTGGCACTTTCTTCTTCTTTAAGAGCTCAAGCCAGTACTTTTTTAAAAACCACCTTAATAACTTTCCCATATTTTCGAGCTGAGTTTTGGAAAATATTTTGCCCAGTTTTTCCAGTTCTCTTTTGAGGAAGAATTTGTCTAGATTACTCAAGGCTGCCAAAACTGGAAATGTAATCCAAAATATGACAATTTCATTTCCTCATGATGGTTTTTAATAATATTTCATAAAGCTCAGAGAGAATCTTCTAGAATTTCCAATTCAAAATCTGGAGCTGAAGGGCCAGGATATTGGTTCATTTACTTATTCAACAAATAGTTTTTTGTCTTAGTATATGTTTGTGATACACCGTAATTGCCCTCATCCTGGGGAGCTGGCATACACTAGACCTATCACATCTTGCATCTTGTTTGCTTTGATTCAGCAAATGTAAACAGATGCTGTGTCCCAGACCCTGACATTCTCCTTTCTCTCACCACATTGCATATCTAGAAAGAGAGAGGGATGCTATTTTTTAAAAGCTCACTCAAATGTGATGAGAAATCGAGAGGAGAATTGATCGAGAACAATCGACCGTAATAGGAAGTGGATGTGAATGCAAGGTTCTGCATTCACTGATACTCTGCCCATAGGCTCCAGAGAACCGGACCCAAATGGTCTTAAATAATGAGTGAATGCATTCCCCTTCACCAAATGAGAAGTCCAGCAGGGAAGGAACCTCAGACAGAGCTCATCAGGACTCTGTTTCTGTTTCTGCCACAGTCCCCAGGTTGTGACAAGGTGGTGGCCAACATTCCATCATCCTGTAGCCATGGCAACATCCAGGGGAGAAAATGGGGCCTGGATCAGACTCTTCTGACACATCTGGCCTCACCCTTCCCCTGGGGCCAAGTTGGGTCCCATTGCTGTAGCAGCAAAGGGAACAAAATGACCAGATGGACTTAGACCAACCGCAACCTGTTCCTGGTTGGGCCAGAGGTCGTACTACACTGAGCTGTCCATGGAAGAAGCCAATGCCTCTACAGAGCTGGGATTTTTCTATCAGAAGGAAGAGGGAGGATGGCTGGGCAGGCAGCTGGCTGTTCCCATCTCAAGCAGCTGATGCCCATAGCATCATCACCACAACCCAACCACCCACTCCACAGCTTCCTTAGAATGAATTATTTATTTATCTATACTACCAGGGGTTGAACCCAGGGCCTTGGCCCTACGCTTTATTCCCAGCCTTTCTAATACATCATTTTTTAAAATTTTGAAAGGGTCTCACTCGGCTACTAACTTACCCAGTCTGGGCCTGAACTCGCAATATTCCTGCTTCAGCCTCCCAGAGTGTCCCTAGAATCTTGCGGTTTTGGCATTTAAACATGTCTTTCACGATAACCCTGTAAGCCAATAACCATACTGACATCCTTGAGTTATGTGTGTGAAGTCATTTAGACCTTATGAGAACCCGGTGAAGTGGACCCTGTCATTACCCACATTTTATAACGGCAAAATGGAGTTATAAAGTGTTCAGGGGTTTGTCCAAGGTTATGTGGTCGGGGGAGCCTGGGCTTGAGCTGCAGTCATCTCGTGCAGTGTGTGGGGTTAACCCCTTCAGTAGCCGTCACCAGCAAGGTTAATGGAAAGGGTTACCCTGCTTTTCTAGATGAGGAAACAGATGCAGCAGTATGAAGCTCACCTACCCCCATATTCACCCAGCAAAATACCCTTCAAGGCTCCAGGAGCCACACTAGGCTTCAGAAAGCGTTAAGGAGACACTGCCTACGCTGCTTGTAGATGGCTAGCTTGCTAATGATGGAATACGTCCTGTGAGCATTTTGGCTCCAGGATCCAGGACGCTTGGGCTTCGATCGCAGCCTCACGGCTCAGTAGCTATATGGCCTTGAGCAGACTTCAGCTGTGACCACCTCCTCTTCACCTCACTGTGACAGACAATGGCTCCCTCAGGACTGGGGACAGCCCAACACAGGACACCCACTTTGGAGCAATGGCGTTGGGGTCAGCGGCTGGGGACAGAGCTCCACCTCGACTACTCATTGTCCTCTGGATCGACCACTCATTGTCCTCCAGATCGTATCAGAGACTGTGCTCTCCTGCCTCTACAAAGGGGCCGGTGGCCCTTTGGGGCAGGGCAGAGAGGTAATGTGAGGTCCTTCCTAGGGATGCTACCGGAGAAGTCTGTCCTTACGTCCAGTTTCCGTTCCTTGTTGAACTTGGGCCATCACAAGCCCAGGCAGATGTCATGGTCTCCATTCAAAGCGTGGGAGACAAAATTTTCCAAAGCCACACAGCAGAGGCAGGCTCAGATTAGAAGGTCACCTCCTGCTTCCTTTGGGCCAGGACAGGATTCACACAAACCTGTGTCTCCACAACCCCGGGAATGGTGGAGACAATGAACTCGCCACTCTTGTCTTGTAGCCTGGGTGAGGGTGGCTAAGTTTGGAGTGGGGAATGGACGAAGCATTCTCCTGACCCTGGCCAGGCCTCCACAGAGCAGCTCTCCATCCGGGGCCATGAGTAGTGGCCCCTCCTTCAGGCAGAGATGACCGTGGCCAGGGAAGGCGAGGTAGGCCCACATGGCTGTTGACCACAGTCACCAGCAGGCCCCTGATTCCAGTAGCTGTCCCGGAAGCTACAACCCAGGCCTATAATTTCCAGGCTGGGCCTGGACCAAGAGTAACTCCCCTGCTGGATCGGTCACCCACTTGGTCCCATCTTATTATTTTTTGGCTCGCTGGCCCGCAGCTTGGCCTCCAGGAAGACACCCTGAGGAGCCTCTCTCTGTCTTTGCCTGCCTCCCCGGAGCTCTGCTGGCTGGTGAGATCCGTGCCCTTCGTTCCCTGCCCTTTGCCTCCAGCCCCAGTCTGCCCTCCTCATCAATTGGAGCCTCGCTGGCTCCGTCCCACTGGCTGAATCATGCATTTCTCTTCCCCAAAGGGCCCTGGCTGGGGTTTCTGCCAGACAACCTCACAATCCATGCCGATAACTGCAGGGCACTTTCCCACAAAAAGTGGGAAAATGGCCCAGAAATTAGAGAACTTGTCTCCTTCCCTCTCCTCTACTCCTTTACCATCTCCCAAAAGGGCTGAGCAAAACCAAACAGGAGGTGATGCTCAGGGAGCGAGACAGAAATGCCTTCCTCCCCTCAGGGTCCTGGTTTGCTCTTGGTTGGGCCAGCAATCAGCACACCCTTCCTGCACCCTACTGCACATGGGAGGAGCTGAGGACAGGAGGTGTGGGAGGGGAGCCTGGCACCCACTCCTGAAGGATCTGGGCCTTGGTCATCACTGCCTGGGCTGTGTGACAGCCTCCCTCTGCCCCCTTGTGTCTTCCCTGCACTGAAGCTAGAGGTCCCTTTTGGGAATGGAGGTCTGTTGTGACTTTTCTGTGCCCCTGTTACAACCCATGCATGGCTTTGTGCTTCTGTCCAGGGACTGTCACTGCCATGGCCCCAGGCCACGCCCACTCTGCCCACCTATCCCAGCTCTTCTCAAGCCTCATGCCACCACCATGGCTGCCTAGGCCACACTCACACCCCCAGGGGGCTCTCTACCTGAGTGCTTGTTCCGGTTGACCCACACCTGCTGGTCTTCACACCACTCTCAAGTGTCCCCAAGTGTCACTCAGCCCAGCCCTCTAGGATCTCCCTCGTGCAATTGCATGTCTGTCTGGGTGGTCACTTGATTCATACCTGGCTCCTCCAGTGGAGCAGGGAGCTTTTCCTTTTCGCCCCCGCCCGCGTCCGCCATGCCTCACACCCTGCATGCACGGGGACAACATTTGAGACCAGGAGAGGCAGGTGCAGGGCCTTCCTACTGCCCAATTCCTGTGGCCCCAGAACTCTTAAGGGAGGTCACACAGGATAGGGAGAAAGACACAGCAGACTCCTCGGTGGGGATGGCTCAGTCCCTTCGCAAGCATGTAGAACATGTGTGTGCATCTCAGAGAACGCGAGTGCTCACACCCACTGCATTCACACATGGGCGTCACCCGTGCACAAACTCCTGTCGACAACTGAGTCCTGCGTGCTCACCGGGAAGCAGCTCAACAGCTTCTGACTGGACATTCCAGGGACAGGGACGTCAGCTGCTAGGATGTAAGATTTATAAGCATAGACCCTGAAGTCTGGACTACATGAAGGCTTAGTTTTCCTTCTTGTAAAAAAAGGAGGATAATTTCTTCCTCTTGGGGTTATGGTGAAATGATAACGCTGCACTAAATCTACTTGGCGCTGTGCAGGGCACCCAGCCCAGAGTCCACCCGCTAGGAGCTCTGAGTGCTGCGAAAACTGTATCGGGCTCTTCTGCAAGCGGAACTGAGTTTTTGTCTCATGTCCAACTTGCAGAGGAAGCGAGTGTTGCCCACGAGCAGACCGGCTCCTGAGACCATCGGGGACCCTCCCAAAGCCTGGCGCAGCTCGTTGGATGTTACCTCCCACCCCAGACCAATGAATGCTGCAGGCATCCCCTCAGCATGCCTCAGTTCTCGTGCTCTCGCTCCCGCTCTTGCTCTCTTTTGGTACTGGGAGTTGAAATCAAGACCTTGCCCTTGCCAGGCAGGTACTGAGCCACTGAGCTATATCCTTGACCCCTCAGTAGTTATTTTTAAAAATTTTTTAAAATATATTTGGTTTTTAGGGCCAGCCAAATAGTTCAGTGGATTAAACCACTTGCAAGCAGGTGGAGGAGCCGGGAGTTCAATCCCTGGGCCTGCTGTGCCAGTCCTGCCCACAGGGCATGCTGAGACTGCAACTGAGACTGGGCATGGTGGCACACACATGTAATCCCAGCACTTAGGAGGCTGTAAATAGGAGAATCACTATGAGTCCGATCTAGTAGTGAGACCCTGAACACCCTGTAGACCCTTCCTTAAAAAAATACCAAAAAAAAAAAAAATGTATTTGGTTATTACAGGGTCTTACTACACAGCTCATACTCATAGTGATTCTCTTGTTTTCAGCCTCCCCAGTGCTGGGGATTACAGGTGTGTGCCACTATGCCCTGTCTTGGTGGCCAGCTCAGCACGCCCTGGGGGCAGGATCTAGTGCGGCATGTGGTGCCAGGGATCGTAACACAGTCCCTGAGCTTGCTTAAGCAGGCGCTTAGTCCACTGAGCTATCTCGCTGGCCCCTCAGTGGTATTTTTAAGTACCCTTTCCCCCTCCCGCTCTTCACTGTGTTGTCCAGGAGTTCTGTTCTGGTCCAAGTCTGTGTCCATAAAGCTCACGGTTTCCCACCCTGCCTTCCCCAGCCGTGATTCCTGGCGACCCCTCTGGTAGTGGAAAATTGCCCTTTTGGGGCTACATTGCCCACCTGAGGCCCGCTGCTGCCACTATTTTTCCCTGCAGCCCCACAGAGTGCTGTCTCTGGGAAGAAAAGACCATGAGCACAGCTGACATCCCAATTTTATGCAAATCCTAAAACTCATGTTAAGCTGCGGTCTGTGTCCCTGTTACTCAAATGCCTGAGAAGTTCACATTCCCTTCCACACTGGAAGTCCTTAAATACATGAGTTTCTCGGAGAAGCACCCCATCGTTTATGCTGGC
>NDGN011533153.1:0-10879 GCA_002564285.1 Tympanoctomys barrerae
GTTCTGTGAGCTAGTGACAGATCATACATTATATTTTTTGTCCATATCTCTTTAATTTTCTTTAATCTAAAACAGTTCTCTTTTAATTTATTTTTTAATGATACTAATGGTTTTGGAGAGTCCAGGCCTGTTGCTGTGTAGAGTGTCCCACCATCTGGTTTCTGGGTTTTTCTCTGAGTGATACACTTTGGTCAGCTCTGGAAATAGGAATAGGTGCTGCATGCTTGATGTAGACATTGAGAGGTTGGTTTGCCCATTGTCTTGTGCTCTTAAGTTTGACCACTGGATTAAATTATACAGGTTTTTCCTATGTGCAGTTTTTCTTCATTAAAATTAGTAGATCAGTGCAGAGTTCTTGCCTATATTTTATGGAGAGTTGGGTGCTATCCCTACTATATAAAAAAATGAAAAAGAAAAAAATCCACAATTAGCAGTTTGTATGGTAACACTTTGAGACTGTGTGCTGTTCTGTCTGCTGGTTTTCCTGTCCATTGGTGATCCTGTCCTGAATCATTTATTAATTAGTGCTGATAGTTATTTTTAATAAAGCTCTTTTATCTCTAAAATCACATGTAGGTTATAAGCTTTATCATAACAATCTCAACTATTTTCCTGTCACTGACACTATTTAACACAGTGTTGTATGATTAGTATTTTTTGAGGTATTGAGTGAATTAATAATAAAAACTCTTTAGGGAGAAAAATATCTTTTATCTTGTTTAACCCATATCTTTCAGTCACATGCCCTTTTTCTTCAGCTTCCTTAAGTTCATAGATTACTTCATTACTATTTTTTATTTGTGATGCTTTACATCTCAGGATTTTTTTCATAGTGTCTTCCAAATGGCAGTGTATCCTGTCTAAATACAAAACTACTTAACTCTGTGGATGTAGGCAACCTTTTTATTTTTATGTATTTGGTACAGGGTCTATAGGGTCTCACTGCACAGATTAAACTTGTAATGATTCTTCCTGTTTTTCAGCCTTCCAAGGGCTGGGATTGCAGGTGTGTGCCACCACACCCAGTCTCATTTGCCCATCTCAGCATGCCCTGGGGGTGGGGCCAGCATGCTCGGCCTGATATCAAACCTGGTCCCTGTGTCTGCCTAAGCAGGTGCTTTAATCTGCTGAGCTATTTGGCCAGCTTAGGCAATCTTTTAATCTATCTTGCTGTCCTATTTAGTTTTATCAAAAGTAAAATGTAACTACATATTAACTTTAGCGACTGTACCTAAGTGTACAGTATTTTGAGTATATGTGTATATCAAAATCTAGCTTTGGTTGCTAAATTTCCTGTTTTCTGGGGATTTTACTATTTCATGACCAAAATTATTACTGATATTTAATTCCTAAGTACTTTTGAAATCTACAACAATCATAGAAAAGTGTTTTGTTTTTAGAATGTCAGATGTATTTTAGTTATTAAAACAGAATGATAATAAATTAAACTAATGAAATAGCTTGTGAATATGCACTAGAAAATCACTGAGAATAAAATTTTCTGCAGTAGAATATTGATTGCTCAATGAAGTAATGCTAATTTATATCAACTGGTTTAAAATATTGTTATTTTTGCCCTGAAATAAATATACAACAATCTGGGCTCAAAGTTCATGTAAAACATAACCTCTGAAGATGCAATATTATGCTCTTTGGTAAGACTCAGCAACTAGTAGAGTCTCTTGGGTGTAAGACTCATGTAGCTTATTTTCCAAAAAGCTAGCTCATTACATACCTCTGAAAAGACCAGGTATGTTAAACCCAGAGAAGAAAAGACCAAATGAAGATGTAATAGTCATCTGCAAATGACTTTGGTGCTCTTGCATAGAATAGTGCTGAGAGTAGATCAGGCATTAATGTGGAAAAGTGAGTAGAAAGTATATTTTCCTTTCAGTCTAAGAAAGCACTTTCCCCAGTAACTAATAATTGCCCAGCAACTGAATGTGCTACTTAATGGAAGTGTGAGCATATTTTACTTGGATATGGTTATGGAAAGCAGAATGAGTTTTCTTTCTCACTTTGCTTCATTGGCTTTACTCTCTTCTTCCTGATCTGAGTTTCCAGGTTGGTCCTATGTAGTTATTACTAGTCGGATGTGGTGATAAGATCTGAAATGTGACTAATCTGAATTGAGAAGTGCTTTGTGAAGAGCACATCATGCTCTGAATTGTTAATATTAAAAAGAATGACAGATGTCTCACTAATAACTTTCATATGCATTATACATTGAAATGGTATGATGTGGTAGTCTTTAGGATATTTTAGAATATGATACAAATCTTTTTCTACATGCTAATGTTGGTCATGCTATATTTATATAAATCTATGTGTGAGGTATAACTCACATAAATATAAAAATTTTACTTCATATTAAATTTGTTTCACTTAATATTATGGTCTCATGGTATATCCATTTTCCTAAAAATGATTCAAGTTTCTTGTACTCCATTTGTGTTATCAGTAAGTACTTCATTTAAAAAAAATTTTTTTTAAAAAATGTATTGGATACAGGGTCTCACTACGCAGTTCAGACTCATAATGATCTTCCTGTCTCAGGCTTCCCAGTGCTGAGATTACAGGCGTGTGCCACCACCCCCAGTTTTGGGGCTGACAGCATATTCCAGGGCCGGCATGGCATGTGGTACTGGTGTTGAACTCGGGTCTTTGTGTTTGCCAAGCAGGTCTTTAGACTGCTGAGCTAGTGCTCCAACCCCTACATTTTCTTTATCCATTCACTTTTTAACCAAATCTGTTGATAGACATATGGCTGCTTCCAAGACTTAGCTATTATGAATGGTGCTGATATAAATATGGGCATGCATGTACCCCTGTAATATGATATCTTTAACTCTTCTAAGAAGATACTTAGAAGGGAAATAGCTGGCTGAAATGGAATTTCTAGTTTTAAGTTTTTGAAAAATCTCTACAAGCTTAAATATCACATAGTTTCTTTCAAATGAGAAACCCAAATTATAAGTAAAGAACAAAATTTACAAAAGCAAAATAAAAGATAAATAATAGGAAGAAGGGAAATAGAGCTTCTATCTCAAATGGGAAGGAGATTAAAAGATGGAGGGAGGCAGGAGGATGGGTGGGAAAGGGAATGAAAATAGGAATTAAGATGTATTATATATATACATATATACATATATATATCTATCAACACTACACCAGTGATATAAACATTAAGTACTATAAATATGTACTAATAAAACATTTAAATTTAAAATTTAATTTCAACTTTTTCTTTCTGCTTTTTAATATGACTACAGATAAACTTCAAATTGAAATATGGTGGTCCACACCTGTAATCCCAGACTTAGCAGGCTGAGGCAGGAAAGTTGCAGCCAATTCAAGGCAGCCTGGGCTACATAGTAAGTTGAAGGCCAGCTGGAACTGTTTAGCAAGACCTTGTCTCAAACCACACACCACACTGCACCGCACCGCACTGCACCACACCACACAAAAGTTTAATATCAGTTATTTAACCTACATTGTTATTTTTGCTGCATAGTCGTGCTTCATATATTTGAAGTGGCAAAGAAATATTGGGAATGGTGTAAAAGTCTTGAGAGAAGGCCAAAGTAGAAAGAACTCTTACAAGGAAAGGAGGCAAACTGAAAAGTCCTGAGTTTAAATGCTCTCTGCTATCATCCCCTCTTTTATAGAGCCTGATCCATGTTTTCAGATATGATTTATATTTCTTTTTCTTGAAATTGGAAAAGAAAGTCTGCCTCTTTACATAAGAAGTATTCTGTGGGATAAAAATCATTAACAAATTAGTCATTAGTAGTAACTTCCTTGATTTGTAGGTAAAATGTTTCTTTGATAAACTTTTAATAATATCTTTATGATGAATTTTCAGGTTAATGGTATTGAGTAGATTTGGTTTAAGATGACTGCATCAGAGGCACTGATTAATTGAACTGTGGCTGCGCTAAAGGGAGGCTGCCAGGAGCATGCTGCGTGTATTTGTGACTTGATGTTAGGAATGGTCGTAACCCCAAATTGAAGTTAAATCTAAGAATATTATGATGGGTTATAAATAGGTAAATCTAGCAAGATTGACATAAAGTAGGGATAAATCCTGAACATATTCTGAAGTTCAGCTATCCTGATTAAGAAAGAGATATAAGGTTAGCAGCAGCATATATAAAAAGTCTTGGGCCTTTTGGCTGGCAGAAAAGTGATTTCAGTTTGCAGTGGTTATCAGTAGAAATTTAGTATCTAACACAAAGGTATGGATTTCCTTCTTTCTTCTTTTTGCCTAGAATCTTATGTTTAGTTTCTCAAAGAAGGTGATGGACAAACTGGTACACATTTAGAGGAAAGCAGGGTGATAAAACATTGAGACCAAGTCTAATGAGCAATAAAGAAATAAACTGGGGTATTTACCCTGCTAGGCCAAAGGTGACTCATGGCAAGGTTGAAAGGGAGGTTATGAGAATGGCCTTCAAATAACTGAAGTGCTATGATAGGAAAGAGAAATTAAACTTGTTTCATAAAGTCTAAACCAATGAAAAGAACTAGGGGGATAGTGGTGGTAGATTAAATTCTAGTGTAAGGAGACACTAGCTAGGAGTTAGAGCTAACTCTTGCTATAAATCATTTCTTCAGTTTTAAAAACTGTTGCTTGCTTAGGCAGACACAGGGACCAGGGTTTGATCCCCTCCCCCCCTGTGTGCCATGGTAGCCCTGCCCTGGGGGGGCGCACTGAGTCTGTGACTGAGACTGGGTGTGGTGGTGTGTGTCAGTAATCCCAATGCTTGGGAGGCTGAAAACAGGAGGATCACTATGAGTCCAATCTGTGTAGTGAGACCCTGTAGACCCTGTACTAAATACATTAAAAAAAACAAAACAAAACAAAACAAAACCCGTTACTTAAACCTACTTCTCTTTTTGAATTTCCTTCATCTTGACATTGCCACAGGATTCTGATCTGGCACTCATTTTCATATTGAATTTCAGTAGTCATTTAATGTAGCAACTGATAAGAATAATTTTTATTGTTTCTTTGAAACTGTGTTTTCCTGGCAGTTACTCGAACTCTGAGATAGACAGTGGCATGGTAATGCTTCACCGGCGAAGAATAAGGAAAGAAGCCTTTGGACAGGCTGTTTCTTCTGTAATTGGGGAACAGAGTGTAGAGTGTACCTGACAGCTCTGGGGAGTGGGTCTCATGGAGATGAATCTGATATTTTCTGAAGAGTGTCACCTGCTGACATACATGTAAATAAACTACCTCATACCTGGAATTCATGTAATTTCATGTGTGTGTCATAAGATAAAGCATGTTAGATGTGCATTTGAAAGAAAGGAATTTCTGCTCCCTTGATTTGACTATTGTAGCCTGGAAGTTTTCAGGGAGTAATGCAAAATAAGACTTGAAATTACCATTTTGTTGTTAAGTGGTTATACTACTTATGGACATTCTAGGTGTTTTGTTTCTTTCCTTTTTTTTTTTTTTAACTCACCTTGTATCATCTCAGATTCTATTTTTATATTTTTGTTCTCTTTCCTACTCTTCCTTTTTATGAAAAATTTGAAGTAAGCATTATCCAAGTAATTTGTACCCAGTGTTCATATCATCTTCTCCAGGGTGAAATAAAGGCAGTGTGATGTTATTGCTCTTCCCTATGATTTGTGTTGGTCCTCACCCCACCCTCTCTGCCTTCCGGCCAGGTGTTATGTTTCTGCTGCCGTGGAACTCCCCAGGTGTCCAGTGTGCACGTCTGTGCCGGGTGCATTGTTAATAAATGTTCCTGACTGATTTACTGACTGTTCTCTAGAGCAAAAGAACAGTGTGAAAGTTTACTTCAAAGAGAATATTGAGTATCAAGGCAAAGTATTTCAAGAGTTCCTTTTTTTTTTTCTGAGCCGAGGATTGAACTCAGGCTCTTGCGTTTGCCAGGCAAGCACTTATTCAACTGAGCCATCTCCCCAACCCTTTCAAGAGTTCTTTGAGGCTGAAGGGAACAGTGAGAAATTCTGAAAGATAGCAGTATAAGATTATGAGAGATGTTTAAATTTGTTTTGTTTTGAAGATATATGATGTTTGTATTACCTATAATTAGTAAAATATAATATAGTATAGTATTCAGGAACATAATACCATTTATCCCAAAGCTGTACAACAGTCAACACTAATTCCAGATATTTCCACTGCTACAAAAAAAGGAAAACTAAAATCAGCTAGCATTCCCTTCTATTCCTTCTATCTCCAGTTCTTGCCAATTGTTAGTATACATTCTATATCTTTTTCTCTTTTTTATTTTTATTTTTTGAGATAGGGTTTCACTGTATAGTTCAGGCTGGGCTTGAAATCATTTTGTAACTCAGACTGGCCTCAAACTCTCAGTGACACTCCTGCTTCAGCCTCCCGAGTCCTGCGATTACAGATGTGTACCACTATGCCTGGCTTATACGTTTTGTATCTATGGATTTTGATATTCTGGACATTTCATATAAAAGGAACCATATGATAATAATACAATAACAAATGGCCCTTTTTCCCATTTAGCATATGTTTTCAAAGTTCATCTACGTGGTAACATGTATCAGTACTTTTATTTTCTTAATTATGGTGGAATATTTTGTGTATATATTTTGTGTGTATATAAATATGCATTTTACTTATGCATCATCAGCTGATAGACATTAGTTATTTATCCTTTTTGGCTCTTGTGAATAATACTGCTACAAACATTCATGTAAAAGTTTTTATTTGGATATTTGCAGTACAATATTTTCATTTGTTTTGGGTATATGCCTGAGTGAAATTGGAATGTAAAACTTACTGTTTTATATCTGTGTGTACCTTTTTGAGGAGAAGTTCTAGGACAGTCCTTCTGCAGGCTGTAGACCAGGGATGCTGTCTTTTAATATGACTAGTAATTATATGGATTATAATTTGTCAAAGTTAGTCTCAGAATTGGGGAAGCCAATGGTGCAATTCATAGTCTGTAGAAAAAGACCAGAGAATCCAGGATACATCTGTGTAAGTCCTGATGGGTCTTTCCCATGTACTCCACTCATACTCACATGCTGATCTCTGGAGATACCCTTCCAGACATGCCCAGAAATAATGCCTTACTAGTTTTCTAGGTATACCTTATCCAATCAAACTGACACCTAAAATTACCTATCATGAAAATGATTGCATAATTAAAGGTTATAAAATTTGTTCTTAAGCTTCCTTGAAGATTTTTTAGTTTTTGCTATTATATTTATGCTTTTGATCCATTTTGTTAAGTTTTGTACATGGCTGGAAGTAGGGGGATGACTTTATTTTGAATGTGGCTATCGAATTATCTGAGCACCATTTGTAGAAAAATTGCTTTTTGAGAAATATGTCAAAGAATCAGCAGCTGAGATCTCATCTTACTGAAAAGCTTTGCACAGCAAAAAGAAATTGCTAACAAAGTGAGAAGACAACTCAGAGTTGGAAAAATTTTTAGCCAATTGTCCCTCAGCTAGGGATTTCTATTTAGAACATAGAAAGAACTGAAAAATCAGACCCTTCAAATTCAAAGACCCAATCCAAAAATGGGTATCTGGGATGAATATATACTTCTCCGATAAAGAAATACAATGGCAAATAAATACATTAAAATGTTCAGTAACACTGGTAATTCAAGCGATGTAAATTAAAACAACACTGATATTCCATTTCACCCCAGAAAGAATAGCTGTCACCAAGAAGTCAAACAGTAACAAATGCTGGCAGGTTGATAAGGAAAAAGGAATCCTCCACTGTGGTGGGAGTGTAGACTGGTACAACTACTGTGGAAATCAGTGTGGAGAGTCCTCAAAAAACTAGGGTTGGAGGTCCCATTCAACTCAGCTATTCCACTTCTGGGTGTCTTCCCAGAAGAACCAAAAACATCATAACACACTGATATATGGGCACTTGTGTTTATAGGAGCACAATTTGTAATAGCTAAATCTTGGAAATAACCCAAATGCCCATCAACCAAGGAATGAATGGAAAAGTGTGATATTTTTATACAGTGGGGCACTACTCAGACAGAAAGAAGGATAAAGGTAAATGAATGACCGTACTCATAGGTGAAAGAAATTAGACTCACATGTGTAAATATCATATTGTCTCCTGGGTGTGAGAAACTGAGAGAGTAAAATAATGTTCAAAAGGTACAGTAGATATGGTGAAGTGGGAAGAAATTGTTCAAAAGGAAAAAGGGAAAAAATGCAAGTCAGTTATACTATTAGTGTCTCTTAGTTCATTAAAAAGGAAGGTCTATGCTAATATCAATTGGAGGGATTTTTGTGCCCATATATTGTACTCTTTTAAAGATAACATGTAATGTATTAATGCTATCATTACTCTATTATTTTGTTATGAAATTTTCTTTTATCTTTTTTCCATAAAATAAAAAAGGAAAAATTTCTTCTCTTAAAAATTAAGAAATTTCCTTTCTTAAAAATTGTTTTTAATTGTAAAAAAAATTCTTTACTATCTTCACCAGTTTTATGTATGCTTTTCAGTAGTATTAAGTAGTTTCATTATTGTGTAAGTACTGTCTAGAACTTTTTTCATCTTTCAGAGTTGGGGTTTAATACCATTAGGCATTCCCTGTTGTGCTCTCTCACCCCTGCAAACATCATTCTTTTGTTTGGCTTCATGAATTTAGCTACCATGGATACCTTATGTAGTAGAATCACGTAGTATATGTGACTAATTTATTTTTTGTACCTTAATGTCTTTAAGGTCTATTCATAGGCTATATAGTATTCCATGTTATGTATATACCACATTTCTATCCATTCATCTATTGATGTGCACTGCGTTGTTACCTCTGCTTGACTTTTGTGAATGTTGCTGCTGCATATAACTCTTTGAGGCCCTGCTTTTAATTTTGGAGAGGTATATGCTCTGAAGTGGAATTACTGGATCTAGTTTTAGTTATTTGAGGAACCACCATTCTGTTTTCAGTGGAAAGTACATCATTTTACCTTCTCACCAACACTGCGTAGGTGGTCACGTCTTCATTCCACCTTTTCTGGGGGAGATGCTGTAGTGTCTGTCCTAATGGGTGCTATAAGGTGGTAAAAATACTTTTTGCCCAATTGAATTGTCCTTGTCAAAAATCATTTGACCACAAAAATGGTTTATAGAGTCCAAACTCCATTGATTTTTACATTTATCCCTATGCCTGTGAGATTGTAGCAGTTTTTGAATTGAAAAGTGTGGATCCTCAAATTTTGTTCTCTTTTTGCTCCCACTTTGAGATTCATTTGAGTATTTGGATCTTATGCATTTCCATATGACTTCTAGGATTGGCTTTTCACTTCTTGCACAAATCCAGCTGGGAACTTAATAGAAAAATTACTTAGAATGCTTTACTCATTAGTAGAGATATTTCCAGAACTTATTCAATTCAAAGAGTAGAATTTCTTTTACAGTTTGAGCACTTCTTGAATATATTCTTTGTGCTCCACTTGCTGTGTCAGAGACATGAAGTATTAGAAACATGTTTGTTTTCTGGATGCTTATGTTGTGTTTCTATGTACATATTGAGAACTATTACATGTCTCATCTTTCTCACTTGACATAAGCTCCTTGAGGATAAATATCTTTACATTGAGTCAGTGTGCAATAAAGTGCCTTATGTGTAGCTTGTGCTTATTATCAAAATTTTTAAATCAATAGAGCAATAAAACAATATAAAACTATACTTACATGCTCAGTGAGTGGCATGACCAAAAAGTATTGAATTTCAAGAGTAACAATAATATTTTGTAGATTTGTTAGGGAAGGTGAGAAAGAGGTGGACATATGAGTGAGCTCTTCAAAGGTAGCAAGAAACTGAACCAACTGGGTAGCATAGTATTTGGAGGATATAAGGTAGTTCATATTAGCTGAAATAGAACTTTATATTGGCTTGTAGATTGAGTGAAGAGTGGATAAATAGGAATATCATATTTTGGATGTCTTAAATACCATTTGAAAAGTTTGTCTTTATTTGACATTTGAAGTTTTTTGAGCTAGGAAGTTGGGCAAAATAGTACTTCAAGAAGGGCTGGGTAGAGCTGTAAGCAGGAAAATTCATATGAAGTATAGATATTGAGATATTTTCTCAGAGTATAAATTTAAAAATCATATTAAGTAATAAGTTATCGAGGAATGAAGGTTCTACCTCTGAAAATAGGGATCCTCAGCTATAGAAGAGAGGTATAAGAGCCAGGATAGTTATGATCATGTTTTATTCTGGCCAAGTCTGACACTTCAATGCCTGGTACATAGAGATTTAAGGACTCAAAAACTAAAGTCAGGGGCCAGCAAGATAGCTCAGCAGACTACAACACTTGCTTAGGCAAGTGCATGGACTATAGTTCTATCCTGGTCAGAGTCTGGCCATAATGGCACACACCTATAATCCTAGCACTGGGGAGGCTGAAAGCAAGAGGGTCATCAGAGTCCCAGCTGCATCGTGAGACCCTGCAGCAACCAAATATATTTAAAAAAAAAAAGAAAGAAAGAAAGAACTAAAGTCTGTGTGAATTTGGATATCATGTGGATATTACTATTGAACAGTATAAAAAGCTGTATAGTGCACATATTGCGAAGGTTGTGGCATGTACACAAATACACTGCACTCTTACACACTACAGTCCAGTATGTGTGTTAGATTATTGATAAACTTAGCTGCTTATTAGCACTTGCAGAATGATGACAACTAATTCTTGGGGTGAATAGAGGTAAAAAGAAGCTAAACCAGAAAATGTAGGAGTACTTAAAGCACACATTTGCTCATGAGACTTTGAAATTTTTGCTATGTTTAAGAAGACTGTTATGGCTGGACTGTGTTGGATTGTTTTGCTGAATTCAAGCACCTGTAATATTTAGATGCCAATAGAA
>NDGN011533162.1:1220-20740 GCA_002564285.1 Tympanoctomys barrerae
GTGCTTTGCTAAGCTTGTTCTAAGTAGGTGCTTTAGGCCACTGAGCCATCTCACCAGCCCAGTTTGCTTTCTTATAGACATAAAAATAAGAGCAACTCAAGACCTTCTCTGGAAAATTAGTTGGCAACCAGTCTCATCAGTTTGGCTTTTTAAAGATCAAGTCTTTCTCTAATTTACAAATCATATAGAGTGGGATGCTAATGTGAGTACTGGCATTGGAACTAGAACTGAAGACGAACTCTCACCAGACAAGTCAATCTCTCAGAATAAGTTTTTCATTTAAAAAATTGGTAAAATATCAACTATAATTAGTACTGTCTCCTACAATTATTGTGAGGATTAATACAAGGTGCTAAATGACTTTATTGTTAACCATTTCAAGTATACAAATACCAAATCATTGAATTTTATACTTTAAATTTACTGGATATTATTTGTAAATTGTACCTCAACAAAACAGGAAAACATAAGTCAGGAGGGAAAAACAGATAAATATGGGGCAAAAGATTAATTAACGTACATAAAGTCATTACAGCAGTTCACCATATAGTTAATTGTTAATCATGCCTCCAACATACACCTATATGCATCATTATTAAAATTCTTCACACATTTTCAAAGTTTCTGAGCTGCCCACTTAATTCAAGGAGTGGAGACAATAGTCATCGTTCCTTTTGCCAGTCACACCACTAGGCACTTCACAAGTGTCTTAGTTACTTTTCTCATTGCTGAGACAAAATACTCAAAACCTAAGTTAAAAGAGGAAAGGTTTATTTAGCCCACAGAATGTAGTTTCAGTTCATAACTGCCTGGCTCCCAGGTAGGGTGGCAGGGCAATGGGACACTGTGGAGGGGAAACAGTTCATGCTGCATCAGCAGCCACAGCAGCCCTCTTTCTGTCCTCTATGTTATACCCAGGCCATACCTCCTTAGGGTGGCTGGTACTCACACCCAGGATGGGGCTTCCCATTATCCACTACTGATTGCCAAAACAATCAGTGGACTACTTTAATAACCATACACCCTTAATTCCAGCATCATAAGCTCTAGACCCAACCATCTTTGAAAAAGCCCTACCTATAACACCATGAGGTTTTGGAGGGGGATTGGGGACATCTAAACACACGCATGGGTGATCATGTGATTTCTCACAATAACTCTTAATAACTATTATTGCACGTATTACAGATGAAAAGAAAGAAAGAAAGAAAGAAAGAAAGAAAGAAAGAAAGAAAGAAAGAAGTAGGCCAAACAGAATACTGAGGTGTAACAGGACAGTTTAAGTCCTCCTCAAGAAGGTATTGCTCTCTCCTAGAAAACAAGCAGAAAGTGTGGTGTTGACAGACTGGAGACTTGTTGCCCACGCAAGCCTCTGCATTTCTTTCTTTGGGGCAAAGCCCCTTACAGACTGAGATGTTGAAAACCCTGGCACTGAGAAGTGAGAGAGAAGACTTTATTCATCACCTGAACAACCAGGACTTAAGTAGACCTCAAGCTTGTGTACAAGGATTTAGATGTATAGTAACATCCACTCCACTGTTCTGTTTAACTTCAGGACTTCAGTATTTTGTTTTGGTTTGATTTTTATTCACATTTTCTCTCCAAGTAATACTTTTTATGATATTTAGTGCTGCTAACTACACTATAGTACTCGTTTAGGTATCTACTTCAGATATCAGAAATACATATATAAACTCAGAAAGTGTTAGACCTGAAGTGGACCTTAGAAATCATCCATCTAGTCTAGTAGTTATTTATAAATGACTGAGTAATTAAAGGAATCGTTTCTTTTTAACCAGCTCCTTCACCTTCATGCTTGATAGGTTTAGCTCCCATTTAATGTTTCTTCAAACAAAATTCCACTGAAAATGCATGTTGACATTAAACCATTAAGCTAAACAAGGAAATTGCATTCACTCATTTTCCTTCATCTATGCATTCAGTCTAGCCCACAATATTCCAGAGTTTCTACCACCCAGCAGAGAAGAAAAACACACTATCTCATCTTTAAGAATCTCACATTCTTGTCAGAGAATGAAGACCAATCCAGTGGAGGAAATCGCTAGCAAAGGCTTGAGGAGGGGACTCTAAGCATGTAGTGGAGAAGGCCTACGTCGAGGTTTTGGAAAGAAGGTGATCGAGAGCCGGGCTTATTAAGTGGGATGAGGGAAGTGGGGAGAATTACAGAGGAAAACATCAACAAATGCTAGAAAAGGAAAAACAGAGAACTTAGAATGGAAAATAATTTGTATATCTGGACTTTGAAGACCACTGCCTATGGCAGGCCCTCAACAGATAGCTAGTTAATTAACTAAACAATTATGCTCATGGAAATAAAGCTATCAAAGTCAGTTCATGAAAGAGATTATAGGCATATTCAAGGTATTAGGATTTTATTCTCTAAAGTAGAAGCTGAAATGCAAATGTTTAAGGGATCTTGTAGAAAATGTAAGTAGAGGGGGTCGGATATAGAAACGACTGTAATCATGGATGTGTCTTGCCTGGGTATCAAATAAGGTACTACTAGGACATAGATATCTAATGCATTATCCTGACTTTAAGTTGGGCAAATAAATAAATATTGATGATATAAATGATGAATGTCTCCATTCATAAACCATGTACAACATAATTATGCAGGATTAGCTTATTTAATTCCATGCGGGAAAAGCAGGATAGTATTACTGATGAGGTTATATTTAAGATAGATTCACGAAGTAAGCAGCAGCTCACCCATTCTAAGATACACCAAAACATGCTCCTTTCAGTCTCAACAAGTTGTCTCGTCAACAGCTTACACTCTATGTCCTTTCTCAAATCTTCTACTTTGCCTGGCATGCCAGCCTTCCTTCTTCATTTATCCAACTCCCACTGACCCTAAAGTTTCAATTGAGATAGATTTTTTTCTCCTATATTAAGCCTATGATGACTACCTGGTGGTACATGATAATTGATAAATAACAGTAACTAATCACATCAGAAAGCTGAAATACATAAGACAGGAAAGAGTACTGTGCTCAAGAAACATGTAAGTAAATGTACTAAGAAAGTTACTGCTTTGAGGACAACAATTAATCAGATCTGTGACCTCAGCACAAGGGTTAGCCTCTGTTTATCTTCATACCCTTAGCTATAAAATGAAGCAGTCTTCTTGTGGTCACTATGCTTCCTTTCCATTCCAAAATTATGAGTTTGGGATTTTTGACAAGAATTTTATCACTTTGTTATGCCTACAATAGGGTTTCCACAATACTATTAAAAGTTTCCTTAAGATGATAGAAAAGCACCTATCAATGGTAGCAAGTATGTCCTCCCCATGCCACTATAAATGTATAATTGTAACTCTGGTTTTAGTAAGTTTATAGGTCACAGGATCACTGAGATGAATCCAGCTGTCATGTCACTGTGCTACTTACTACTTTGGTCATCTTCTATTACTCAGATAATCTAAGACAGGCCATCTGTGTTTCTTTCTCTGGACTCAGAACTTCACAGCAGTGAGAAAGTAGAGGGCAAGGAGAATGTGGATGCCTAATACTAAAGTAGATAGCTCAGCAGTCTAAGCGCCTGCCTGGCAAGCCCAAGATCCCAAGTTCAATCCTCAGTACCACATGCTGTGCCAGCCCTGCACCTAGCCCGCCACCCAAACCAGGCAAGGTGGCACATGCCTGTAATCCCAGCACTGGGAGGCAGAGATAGGAGGATCACTATGAGTCTGCGCTATGTAGTGAGACCCTGTACCAGAGAGAGAGAGAGAGAGAGAGAGAGAGAGAGAGAGAGAGAGAAACTACCCATGAAAACAACATAAATAAATTAAGGACTATGAAATTAAGCAAAAATAATAAAGTTATGTTTATGTTCTTTGGTTTATAAATTATGGAAAAAATATTTGTTATAAACAGGTAGATTATTAAATACTATGCTTTATTTTAAAATAATGGATTATAAGTTATTACTAGCTATTTACAAAACATAAAATAAGAAAGTATTTTATCACCATCTCATCATTTACTATTTTCAATTTACCTCATTCCAACTTGTTATACTAGCTGTATTTTTGTTTAAAGCAAAACAACCTGCTCTGGTTGGATTTAAGCAAAAAGCTAACATGATGAAAATACACTGGGTTATGTCATAAAGTCCTAGGACGAAACTAATGAGAGGAAGTAGATCGCTTCCAGGAAACTTAGCAATAGAACTTTATAGGACTTCTCCCCACAGAATTATTCTAACTTTAACTCCAGTGACCTCCAACCTGAACCTTTCCTCAAACACCCTATCTCGGTCACTTTTCTCACTGCTGAGACAAAATACCCAACACCCAAAGTTAAAGGGGAAAAGCTTTATTTAATTCACAATTTGTAGAGGTTTAAGCCCATAATCAGCTGGCTTCCAGGCAGGGTAGCACATGGAAAAGGGGCAACAGTTCATAGTGGCAGAAGATAGCAAAAGTGACAAAGGGGAGGGGGACACAAGCCTCCTTGGGTTCCTTATACTGTATGTCAGCTACCCACCCTAGGGCAGTTGTAGCACTCACACCCTTAATCCCAGTATTGGACCATTAATCACAAACTCTAGATTCAGCCACCTCGGGAAAGGCTGTCCTCCATGGCTGCATGAGGCTTTGGAGGGAGATCTAGACACAAACAATAACATACCCCAATTTTAATTCCTAGGAAAGATCACGTATTGGATACAATTTGAGTCAAAGGACACAATCGACTATGACAAAAACATGATTCAAGAGCGATATATTATGAGTGGCCACCAGAGGCCCAGCCTTATAGAGGAGAGACCAATTTCTGAGGAAACATGGTGCTTCAGGAAGACTTCTCAGGAGATGCCCATCCACTTCATATGCTTTCTTCCTGCTGTCATGTATGCCTCTTCCTTCTTTGCACCCCACCTCCTGTTATCAATATCTAAAACTTATACCATGGGTGAGTTTAAAATACCCTCCAAGAGATATATAATTTATATAAAATTAAAGCAATGAAAGAAATAATAGTTTGTTCTTCTGTAAATTACATTGTAAACAACTCTTTGAAGGCACAGTATAGAGGCATCCAAGAGCTGAGCTATAATAAAAGACTATAAAAAATGGTCTATGATAGTATTTTTACTTTGACCAACCACAGGACAGTCTTTCTGGATTCCTGGTTATTTCTTAAAATAAAAGCCAGACATTTGTCAAAATCAGATATCCTGGAAGATAAATAAAACATGTTGTATGTATATTCTGTTATGCTCTTCCCAGTCTGTGAAAAAAGTTCCTCCTGGGAAGTTTCAGTAACTTTTTCTTTATCCTCCTGACTGTGGTATATTGTTATCTCCAAAGTTTAATTATCTTCGGCTTCCCAGATAACTAACAGGTTTTACAGCACAGGTCTCTTTTGCTACCACTAGTAGCCCTATCCATAATCAAGACGAAATTTTTCAAGGCACTTTATTCTTTTCTGCACTGTTCTCTTACCCTTACTCAAAAACCTCAAGTATGTAATTGTGACATCAAGATCGAGACTGCCAAGTCCATACTGAAAACTGTTTTAGTTTCTTGTTACTATAAAACTCTTATTTTCATGCTTCGCTCTTAAAGGACAATAGCTCTCAAATCAAAGCCATCATTATGCCACAATTGAGATTAACTTCCTACATTCGTTTTAAAGTTACCACTGTCAATTTTTCCCATTCTTCCTACTCCTCAAAAGCCCTCAAAATCATCGAACGACCTTTACATCGAATTGCACCCTTCTAATGATGAGCTGTCCTATATACTGATCTAAATCTTGGTACTTGGCTATCAACAAATGCTTTACGGATACAGATCTTCCTTTTTGTTTTTATCCAGGCAAATACAACAAATCTAATAGTGTTATCATTTGGGATACATTATATCTCAGGTAGAAAATATACACATAAAAAAAATTTCATGTCTCTACCAACAAGGACTTCTGAATTATGTAAGGTACATAACAGTGTAGTCTTCCATCTTCCTAATCTTCAGATTAACGGTCATCCCTAAAGCACTGCTAATTCTGGAAAACAAGCCATAACATAATAGAGCCAGCCCGAACTGGCGGTGGACTACAATCCCATGATGCAAAGCAGACGCGCAAATATTAGCTATGGTTCCTCCTAGGAACCGAAGCCTTTAAATCACCCGCTGGAAGAAGCTGTCCAGCTCCTCAGAAGTTCCCTTCGAAAAATGAAGCTAGTGCAAAGAACGTCAACTACTTGTCACAGGATTAGATTTCATTTAGCTACGAGAGTCAGCGGCAGACATTCTAGGGGCCACTTTCCGGGGGCGGGTCTCGTACGTCACTTCCGGGGCGGGTCCCAGGCCAGCCTCTCCCTCCTCCCCTGGGCCGGGCTGAGTCCGAGAAACGTGCTGAGCGGGTGTTTTGGGCACGGAAGGTCACGTGAAGTATCCGGTTCTGTCAGGGAGGCGAGTAGCTGCGCACCGGAGCGGCGGGTTTCACAGTCCCCGGGAAGCGTGCTGGAGCTGGATCCCCAGCGCGTCCAGGTGAGGACCGGGCGGGGACACCTGCACCCGCGGCGGGCCCGAGCCGAGCCCCGGATCGGTGCGTGCGTCTCCCTGCGGGGCGCTGGGGGCGGCGGGGTCTCCGGGTCGGGGCGCCCCGGGCGCTGCGGTCTTGCCGCCGGCGGGGTGGACGCCCCGACGGTGTCCGGGACGCCCCGCGCCTCGCCGCCCCCCGCTGCGCCCAGCCTCGCCCACCTGGTTGCTCAGAGTCGAGTTCCTCACCCGGCCGGGGCGCCGTTCCCGGAGCCTGCCCTGCCGAGGCGGGAGCGCCCTCTCCTCGGGAGCGCTGCGCGTGGTCCCCGCGCCGGGGTGGCGCCCGGGGCCCAGGTAGTGGGGCGGCTGGCGGAGGGTAGGGCCCTCCCCGGCCCTGGGAAGCTTGCGACCTCACTTGGGCGTGCCGCTTCTGGGGAGGCGGTCGGACGGGACGGAGGAGCGATGGATCAACAACAACTCAAGTTTCTCCAATCTTTGATTATGGAAAAGGTTGCCGAGACCCACGTGCTGAGCTTAAAATACTGTTTGCAAACCCCTGGGGCTCCTTCGTGCCCTTCTCACCAGTGGAACCGCGTGGATGGAGCTGGGCAGGCAGATCCTTGGCTGCTCTGTACAGCCCTGTCATTTCGTTGGTTTAGATATTACAATTTAAGCTTGTTTTTTAACAAATTAATGATAATCCGTTATTTCTGTTATTATGAATTTAATATGATGCAAAATATGCTTCTTTTGATAACATTATTGAGGAGTTTATAAAGGTATTCTAAGTCCTCTCAGTTAACTACAAAACTAATATTCACTGGAAAACTGAAGTATACTTTTAAATCATTTGATCATGTTTAATATGTTTAATATTCAGTTGGATTTTACTTGATCAAATTTGTCAAATACATTTGATTTTGTTTCATAAAATGTTACTTTTAGAGCAGTTGTTACTATATTTGATTCACTGTTATTTCATCTACGTGTTTAGAGTTTCATTAATCAAAATGTAATATGATCTTCCTCCTTTTTCTTTTCTCCTTCCTACTGCATATAGTACTATCAGGACATTCTAGAAGCAAGCTTCAGGACAGTCTTTTCTAGTCTTTCATCCTTTTTTTTTTTTTCCTTTGGTGGTGCTGGGAATCAAATCAGGTTAAAAATGAACATTAATAATCTTTCACCAAAAAAAATAGGATAAAAAAGGATAACATGACACAAGGGTCGAGAAAAGGCTGTGAAGTAGTTTTCCTCTTTACCTTGTGTCCTTAGACACTACTGAGATGTTTAAAAAGAGCTTTGAAGTCTTTTTTCAAATAAAATAATAGCCACAAAATGTAAAAAGAACACTGTTTTCTTTTGGATTGTGCTTCAGATTAAAACGAATCTTTTAACATGTCTCTCTCACTTTCTCACTTTTAGATATTGAACTCCTAAAAAGAACATGGATTGCCTAGTAGTTGTTTGCTAAGCGTTTGGACTCAGCAGTGTACAGATTTGTTGCAGAGGCAGACAATGGCAACTCCTTATGTCCCAGTTCCTATGCCCATAGGAAACTCCGCTTCCAGTTTTACAGCCAACAGAAATCAAAGAAGTTCTTCTTTTGGCAGTGTCTCTACAAGCTCAAACTCTTCCAGAGGCCAGCCAGAAGATTCAAATATAGGTAACTGTAAACAGACAAGCGTTCCTGAACAGCTGGACAGAACTTCATCTGTCTGCAGCAGTCCTCTCATTAGGACTAAGTTCACAGGAACAGATTCAGCCATTGAGTATTCTGCAAGAGCAAGAGAAACTGAAGAACAGAATCCTGAACCAGTGAATTGGGAGGACAGACCATCTACACCTACTATTCTGGGGTATGAGGTGATGGAAGAAAGAGCCAAGTTTACTGTAAGTAAATTTAACTTTTGCTGTTAAGCAATAGAAGGTGGAAGCCCTGGAAAGTGAAAGCTTGGCTGGCCTGTGTATTTAAGCTAGTGTTAAGTAATGTAAGCCTGTACTTAAAATTCCTTAATATAAAATTCTGTGATTTTTATGCCACTAAATTCTCTCATGCTACAGTAGACTTTTATCTTTCCCTTAGTGGATTTGCACAGAGCAGACACACCAATGTGGTTAGTGTATACATTAAAGAGCAACATTACTAGCATTTTAAAAGTCCTCATACTCTGCCGGTCAGTGCCCACTTGCCCAATGCATTTCTGGTACTTTTGTACTGTATGTAAGTGAAAGTGTTGAGTACATACCCATATGGGGCTGACCTCATTTCTTCGGCTTTATGTTTATATGAGTCATCCTTGATCTTGCATGAAATATGGAGAGCTCATTTTTTTATTACTGATTATTTATACTGATTATGTCATGAACACAATTTCTTTCTTGAGGTTCTTACCATTACTGCTGCTGTGACCACTTCAGTACATAGCACTTGATAAACACCTGTGTACACATTCCTATGTATTATCTACCTAGGAATAAAATTGCTGATTCCTGGGCCCCGCTCTAGAACAGTCTGATGAGCAGTGTTCTAGAGTAGTTGCACCAGCGTAAGCTGCCCAAGCAGTACCTGATTTCCAGCGGCCCCAGACTGTCCAAACACAGTGTTTTTCCATCCTTTTTATTTTCCTATTCTTCAGAAACTCCCATTGTGGTTTTGAATTTTTTTAAGGACAAACTAAAGTTATTTTTTTATTGTTGTTTTGAAACTTTTTAGCCATTTAGATATTGTCTTGTGAAATGCCTGCTCAAGATTTTTGTTCTTTTTTCTCTTAGGAAGCTTCCGGTTTTTTCTGTAGTTATGTGTTCTGAACATAAGGTTTGTTTTGTTTTGTTTTGAATTATGTATTGTAATTGTCCTCTTGATTTTTTTTTGCCTTTTCACTTCCTTAATACCTTTGATAAAACCTTTTTTAAACAATGAATCTTTAATTTTTGTAGTTTTTTTATTTTCTAAAGAGAATAGTTTTAAAAAATACAGATTTGTTTAATAGAACTTCTTGATTTTGATATAGTCAAGTTAATATTTTCTTTTATGGCTAGCATGTTTTGAAATCCTTGCCTATTCCAAGGTTACAAGATACTATCCCCTACTTTATTAGAAAAGATTTTTCTTTGGTGGGGCCTTCCACATTGAACTCTGCAAGCTATCAGGAATTGATATTTTCGTCTGTGGCATAAGAGTCATGGCTTTCATTTTCTGTGTGTATGATCAGTTAAGCTTATATTAAAAAGACCACCTTATTCTACATTTTGCAATATAGCTTCTGTCATAATTATGTGACTATAAATATATGAGGCTGCTGTGTTCCACTTTTCTATCCATTGCCAACTCCAGAGACTTAATTAGTGAACTTTAGGGCTTGATACTAAGTAGCTTTAAATACTAGCTTTACTGTTCTTCAGGATCACTGTGGCTCTTCCTGGCCTATTGGGTTCTGTTAAATCTATAAATTCTGGTGGGAAAAGCTGACATCTTTACTATATTGATTCATTAAATCTATGAATTGACTTAGCTTTTTAATTTCTTCTAATAATTTTTTGTCATTTTCAATGCAGAGATCTTTCCTCTTGCTTAGATTTATTTCTGAATGTAGATGAAGTTGGATGCTCTTATAAGGAATATTCCTTTTTGGTTTTCTGTTTATTATTTTATATATTTTGACCTTGTATGTTTGTATGGGTCAACCTTGCTAAAGTTATGAGGTAAAGAAGTTTATTTTTCTGATTTTTTTTGCCATGAAGTTTTTATATTTGCTTCACAATTTCAGGTTATAAATTTATATCAAGGTGCTAGGGCCTTGAAGAAAAAAGGTCAGTGTCATTTGTGATGGTTTAGAAATAAGTTGGCAAAAGCTGGTGAGATAGCTCAGCAGACTACATGCCTGCTTTGGCAAGTGCAGGGGCCAGGGTTCAATCCCCAGTCCCGCATATTGCACCAGCCCTGACCTTGGGGCACATTGAGCTGGCGAACAAGTCCCGGCATGATGGTGCATGCCTATCATCCCAGTGCAGGGGAGGTTGAAAACAGGAGGATCCCTACAAGTCCGATCTGTGTAGTGAGACCCTGTACCAAATACATAAATGAAAAAAAAGAAAACAAATAAGTTAGTAAAGAATGGTAAATCTGCATGAACCTGTCTTTTTGCAGAGCAATTCTAGGAATATAAAACCAAGGCCACATTTTCTGACATTGACCTTCCTTCCATATGAAAGAACCAGCATTCACTGAGGAGATGCTATATTAGAAATGTTTGTGTCCCTCCAAAATTCATATGCCAAAACCTAATCCATGATGGTGTTATTAAGAGATAGCAACTTTGAGACGTGATTAGGTCATGAGATGGAACTTTTATGAATATGATGAATAACTTTAGAGGCCCCAGAGAGCTGCCTCTATGTCCAGCCCAGGACGCAGCTAGCGGGCACCTTCTGTGAACAAGACCATGAGCTCACCAGACACCACGTGTCTTGCTCTTGGGCTTCTTAGCCTCTCGCAGTGTGAGAAATAAATATGTTTATAAGTGACCCAGTTTCTGACACTTTGTTATGTGGCGTCAACTTGGCCTGGATTTTGCTCTGCATAAGATGGGAATCATTGAAAAGGTATTTTTAAAGAAAAGTCATGTGATCTCACTTAGGTTTTATGGGCTTGTTCTGGCTGCTGAATTGAAACTAGATTATGAGGGGAAAGAATAGAAGCAAGAAGCAGTTAACTTGCAATAAAAAAAAAAAGAACTTGCAATGATGCGAGACATGATGGTAGTGTAAACTAGCATGTAGAGGAGATCTGGAGACGTTTGGAGATTGGGTCTATCTTGAAAAAAGGCCGACGTTATTTTCAAATAATGTAGAAGTAAATTGTGGAGGCCTGGAAGATAGCTGGGCGGCACAAGCTCCTGCCTGGCAAGCGCAGGGGCCTGAGTTCCATCTCCAGTACCACAAAAAGTAAAAAAGTAAAGTGGAATGTGTGAGAAAAAAGTGAAAGTTGCCCTCAAAGGTTTTGACCTAAACAATATGTAGACTAAGGATGTCATTTAACTAGATCTGAGAGAGGTTCTGAGATTATTAGATTATTAGGGTTTGTTTTTGACATGTTAAGATTTGAGATGTATATAAGTCATCCAAATAGAGATGTCAGGTATGTGTGAATATGTACAAACACATTATACATATGTACATAACATGTGTACACATCTGTGTAGTGTATACGTGTAAGTTGAGTTTAGAGAAGTCAGAGCTAGACGTTCAAGATTGGGAGCCTTATATTTGCAAAATATTTTTTTCCTAAATAACTTCCTGTGAATTGATCTCTTAATCTTAAGGTTGATCTTTTAACCGAAGAAGGTATATTAGGACTGTCAAAATCTGATAAGGTATAGAATGTCAGGTGTCTGAAATGAGCGTTTAAAAAAGTGACGGACAGGTGGTGGTTAGAATTGGAAAGAAGGCCTGAGGGCTTCTTTAATTGCTGTCTTCCCTGCTATTTACATGGGTGTGTTCGCTTTGTAGCAAAGTAGTATATGTGAAATTTCAACCAGCGTAGTAACCATAACTGCTATTAGAACATAAAGGAGGAAATGAGTAGTACTGTACACCCAAAATTATCACTGAAAGTACTAAATAAATAGAAAGGTTGAAAGAAAGCTTTCTATGAAACAACCTGCAAGGGTCTGTAATTTATCCTTTTTAAAGAAATAGATTTTAGGGGCTACATAACTTGGTTTGAGAAAAAGAGTATTTTCTGAAACAGAAAGTAAAGTCAGGAGCTGGTAGGATAGCTCAGCGGTAAAGCACCTGCTTAGGCAAGTGCAAGGGACTGGACCATGGTTTGCTTACCAGCACCACATGCCACACCAGCCCCGCTCCCGGGGTGGGCTGAGCCAGCCACAAAAAAAAGAAGAAGAAGAAGAAGAAAGTAAAGTCAGTATGGGTTATTTGTAGATAAAGCTAATTATCACGTGAAGTTGATTTTATCAGTCATTTGTACTCAGAAATTCTAAATGAGTTCATTTCTTTGTTTAATGATTCATTCCTAAAAACTAGTTTCCTTCTATATCCACATTGTGATTTTCTTAGGTCAGGACTTTTGTAGTCTTTAAAGGCATTCCAAGTAATTTTGTCCCGCACTCTTACATGTTACAAAGATAAATTCAATGCTAAAGAATTCATTTTTAACCCTGTTGATTCTCCCATATAAAAGCTGAAAAGAAGTCTGAAGAGCAGAAAACGTAAATGGGAAGGACTCTTTATAGTCCATAAATGACTTGTGCCTCAATTAGCTCTCCATCACAAGTATATGAACCACATCTATAATTGTGTATTTTTCTAGTGAGCACAGTAAGAAGCTAGTGAAGTTATTTTAATAAAATTGCATTCAATCTAACATGTCCAAAGTAGCATCATCTCAAGAAGTCATCATTATAAGCCGTGTTAATGAAACCATTTGCATTTCTGTTCACACTGTCTTTGAAATCCAGTGTGTCTTTTGCACTCCGTGTGTTTGTCAATGTGGACTGGTCGTGTTTCCAGTGTCGAGTAGTCGCCTGTGTCTAAAGTGCAGTTCTAGGGTGACAAGGGAATATTAAAGAGTTCCATTCATTCAAGAGATGTAGAGTATCTTATATGTTAGCTTAACAGAATCCTCTGGTAGAAACTACTAGATGTTTCTTTGAGATTCTGTCATAAATAATACATCATAATAAATTCTGAAATTATACTTTTAAAAATAGGATCTGTTCGATCCCTGGTCCCGCATGCTGTGCTGGCCCCAGCCCTGGGGCGCGCTGAGCCAGCGACTGAGTCTGGGTGTGGTGGCACATGCCTGTAACCTGAGCACTGGGGAGGCTAAGAACAGAAGGATCTCTATGAGTCCAAGCTGTTTAGTGAGACCTGGTACCAAATTTTTTAAAAAAGGATCTGTGTTTTTCTCCATATCTATATGTTTTCTTAAAAATGTTGTCTTCTGCTTCAGCCAAATTTTCTACTCAGTGCCCTAGGTAATTATATAAATATACCATGGATATTAGAAAAATTTATTACAGTAAAAGATACATTGCCGGTGAGCCTCCTCAGCTTTGAACATACTTATCCCGTCTTCCTTAACATTTCTGAAGCAGTTCTAGAAGTTCTCTTTCATAAATGTCTTTATGAGGTGTGATCAAAGCTATGTGTAGTAGCCGAGAACGTAGCTCAGTGGCTTAAGTACCTGCTTGACAAGCGCAAGGTCCTGAGTTTGATCCCCAAGACCAAAAAATAATAATAAAAGTTTAAAATATATATATATTAAATACTGCTGCTCAACGCCATCCAAGCTAGCTCATAAAAACATTACAGTATGTCTGCATCCACCTTATTTATTGAATCTGGTACCATGTAACTTTGTCTCTTCCCTAAAGTCAAAATGACCGTAAAAGGGAAACATTTTGAATTTCTAGGCAGAACCAATAATGTAACCTAAAGACATAAAAGAGAGTTTCCAGAGCTGCTTCAGAAAATGGAAAGGATGATGGGATAAGTATTTTGAATCATGGGGGAGGGCGTTTTGAGGAAATTTAAGGCAGTGTGTTTTGTATTGCAATAATCTTTTAAAATGTAAACATTTACTGCATTTTATCATATCTCATAATTATAGAAATTGAATTTTTATCTAATATGAGTTTGTTTGAATATGCCAGGCTCATATTTCAGTCTTGGAGATAAAAATAGTGTTGCACTAATTTGAAAGCATTGATAAATAATTGAATTTACAAATTACATAGGGCAAATAGCTATTTTTATAGCTTCTTCAAGCTCAGTTGGTTCTTTTATCAGTTTTAAAATATGTTGCTATAAAACATTTGGAAGTTGATGAGTTGGTTATATATCGTGTGAGCAGAGAAGCCTTTTGTCTTAAATTTGTCATATTCATATTTCTTTTAAAAAATTGCATTTGGTGCCTCCGTTAATTATCTGATAATCTAAATAATTTCTGATGCTTTTTACAGCATAAGATCATAATTTGCATTATCAAGTAGACATTTTAAAATATTTAATTTGAATCTGACTCCCTCACTCTCTAGGTATATAAAATACTAGTGAAGAAAACCCCAGAAGAAAGTTGGGTAGTTTTCAGAAGATACACCGACTTCTCTAGGCTCAATGACAAAGTAAGTACTTTGTTAAATTCCAATTAGGATTTTAAATTTTAAATCCTAATCCTGCCTTTGGAATGTGAGTTATTTACATTACCCTATACTTATTTTATATTTAATCTTTTCTATTTATTTGAATCAAGTCAAATCTCTCTTAGTTCATGAGAACATTAAATATTTCATTTCATCTTAATAACCTTAAGTCCTATTTTGACTTTCATTTTTATGCAAGAAATTTTTTTTTTTTACTTTTAAAATTATTTATTTATTTGGTACAGAGTTAGTGGAAATTGTGAAGCCTTTAACATTGAATTTGTGAAGTTATATGTCTGTTGGTTTGAGAAAGACCTGTGTAAGATCACTTGATTGTAAAACCATGTGATTATGAAAGAGTGAACAAAAACATTTAAACATATTACATTAGTATTGCTGCCTGCCATTATCACAAACCTGGTTATGTACAGTGGCATCTGCTTGTCACTGGTTCAGATGGGTTCAGCTTGCTTTTTACGATCAAGCAAGCTCAAATTCAAGCTTTTCACTGGGCTGAGCTCTTATCTGGAGTCTCTGGGGAAGAATCAGCTTCCAAGCCCTTTCAGGTTGTTGGCAGAATTTAGTTCTTGAAGTTGTAGGACCGAGGGCCTTGTTGTTCAGCTGGCTGCCAGCCAGAGATAACTGTTAGCTCACATGCCTGCTATGCAGTGAAAGCCACCAGCACTGACCGTGTGTCCCCTTATGCTTCCAGTCCCTCTGGCTTCCACTTATGCCACATGCCAGAATAAACACAGTAAATGGCTTGTGTGATAAGATTAGGCTCACCCAGATATCTCCCCATCTTAAGGCCACCTCATTAGTAGCCTTATAATTACAGGTGCAAAATCCCTTTTGCTGAGTCACATAACGAAAGTTACATAAGCAGTAACAGGCAAAGGTTGTGAAACTGTCTACAAATCTGCCTATTGCGTATAGGAAGCAGGTTAATAACAAGCCTCATTTTGTTAAGAACAGTTAAGCATAAACCCAAAAATAAAAGCATGAAGATGACAAGAACAGGATAAGTTACAGAAGACATATAAATGACTGGTATATCAGAAAACCTTAAACATCATAAGTACTGCAGGCAAAGAGAAATAAGAAACCACCCAGTACTACCTGGTGCTGGAAATGCAGATCTTGCTAGAAGATACCCTTACATTTTGCATAGTTTTAACACAATAACCACATATATAGGTTTTATCCTACACATGAATATTGGAAAGCTTTAGCTCTAAGTATATTTATTTCAGTGCTTTATACCTAGTGTTTTTGTTTCCTATGTTGTGCTTTGTTTTTAATAATGAAAACTTAGTACTAACATAAATTTCTAACAGTGAGGAATTAAGTGCAGTTAGAAAATGCAGTAGAAAAGGAAGAGCAGAACCTCGCACAGATCTTGAGGGAAATCTGAGGAGAGTGGAGGGAACTTAAGCAAGTGGCCTGTGCTGCTTCTGAGAGGATAGAGCAGACGACCTCAGAATGTCCGGAAGCTCTTCTCCCACTTGGGTGGTGTGTAGTGCAGGAAGCTCGCTGGCCCTGTTCTCCTTTTGCTGCCTTCCCTTTGTTCTTTCCTCGGGCTACTTAAAACTTGTGCAATTAGTGTGCTTACGTGGCTGCAAAGCTGTTGAGCTGCTGAAAAGTTTGTGCTTCTCTGAAAACCTTAGTGTATATAGAAAGTGTAAGACTTAGAATGCTAAGCTGTTTTCTCTTTTATGTAGGTGTGATCCTGATGCCTTTTTGTACAGGTAAAGCATCCCCAACCCAAAAATGGAAAATTCGCAATGCTCCCAAATCCTAAATTTTTTGAGTGCTGACGTAACACCACAAGATTTCTGTGACAAGTCACAGTCAGAATGCAGGCACACTGAAAATATTTTATGACGTTAGCTTTTATATGTGTATATATATACATATATGTGCACCATATATGTACATATGTGGTGCATATGAGAAATAAATGAGTTTAAAGTAGTATATCTAATGTATCATTTACATTTTCTTTACTGTTCCTAAACCTTATATGTTATTATTATATAATAAGCCTTATATGAATTAAAAACCTATACTTCTGAAATTATGTTGATTTTTTTGTTAATGATTAACAGGAAGATCGAGGCAATTTGTGAGGTTCCCAGACATTTAAGTATAATGCTTAGCATTCTTACATGACCATTCTTTTACTCATTCAGACTTATTTTGAAGTTACTCTTTCATGGCTTACTGTTTTTCTTGCAAGTTCTTACTTTTCTTTATCTCTCTAGATTGACCCTTATTACAAAAATGTTTGTTCTGCAAACAGATTGAGATTATGCAAGCATTTCAAAGAAAGGTGTTAATAAAAGTTTAAGTCTACTAAGTTCCTTTGCTCTCTAGTTTGGGCACTTAAAATGATTAGTAAAAGTCTATGTCAGTCTTCATGGTGTCACACCCTATCCTCTGAGGCTACATTGCAGAGTGCCCAGTGGATGCCTGGTAGCAGATAGTGCCAAATCCTGTGCACACCTGGGGTAGAGTTCAATTTATAAATTAGGCATGGTAACAAATTAATAATATTCTGTAATAAAAATTATATGAATGTGGTCTCTCTCAAAAAATCTTACTGTACTATATTCAACCTTCTTGTGGAGACAGGAGGTGAAGCAATACCCTCCTAGATGAAGATGTAGCAAAGTGAGGGACACAGGCATTGCAGCGCCGTGTAGGCCACTGGGACAGAGTCCTGTGCTACCATGACGCTCTGTCTAATAACAAGAGCACTCCTGAGTGACTGGCCTGGCAGGTAGGGCATACAGTGTGAATGTGCTGAACAAAGGGGTAATTCACATCGCACTGAAACAGGACAGAGTGAGATTTTATCGTGCCCCTCAAAGCAGCACATAATTTAAAATTTATGAATTTTATTGATGGAATTCTCCATTTAATAATTGGCACCACGGGGGCGGGGGAGATGGCTCAGTGGAATAAGCGCTTCCCTGGCAAGCGGAAGGGCCTGAGTTCAATCCCCGGTTCTGCAAAAAAAAAAAATAGTTGGCACCACGGTTCATAGAAACTAAAAGTCATGAGAGGTAAAAGCACAGATAAGGGGAAGCTGTAGTAGATTCCAAAGAGAGCTCTACCTGCCAGTGTACTTCACTTACAAAGTCAAAATATGTGTCGCCTACCAACTGCACACAGTTGCTGCAAATGAAGTCTTGGACTCTTACAGAATTAGTCATGAAATGTTTATGCAATAAATGGGTTGATTCAGCATTATGCTAGGAGTTTGACCTGATATAGAAACTCTGTAGATATCACCTTAATCTTACAGAGTTTACATTCTTCAGTTGTCATATTTATGAAGAAAAAATAGCTGCTTGACAATATGAAAATTATTCAATATAGCTCAAGTAGTACAGCGAGGCTTTCTATAGGATACTGATTTTCATTTTCTTTATTTCTGATACAGTTGCTCTGGGAGTTTTGTAAGCATTAGTGCTGAAAAAGCCAGAGCAGTTTTGAGCAGGTTCTGGAATGTGTAGGCCTTCTCTGAGTTGCAGGGTAGGTTGAATGAGGCATTCATTACAGAAATTTGACAGGAAGTGGAGTTTTCTATGAATTCAACTGTAGAACTCAGTATTTTCTACTTTTGGCTCAAAGCAGTTGATCAGAGTGAACATTTCTGTGTGATAACGTATTTTCAGTTCAGGCAGCCAGACTGAGAGGGACACAGGAGCAGATTGTTACCCACTCGTTGTCAATCAAGAGCAGCCGGCTCAGGGGTTCCTCGTATTTAGTTCTCACATTGAAAAGTCCATCATTAGGCCGGCCTCAGTACACCGTCTCCTGAGTTACTGCTTCCCCTAATATATGGTCCATAAATGGCGTCCTTTTGCCTGTCACTGTCCTTCTGGGGATTTTTATTTTTCCACTTCTTTCCTTAGCTGGATTTTGTTTCCTCTACCCCAAGTCTTTGTTTTCTTGAATTACTCAGTTTTATAACAACTCCCTTTTCTACTAGAATAATCTTTAGAGGAAAAAAATTAAGCATACATTTGGATATATATGACACATAAATTTTAAGTTTCAAACTAATAAAGATTGATTTCATCCCTCCCATTATATTCTTTGGAGACATATAAAATAACAAGACTCCGGTGCACAAAATATCTTTGTATTTTGAAATTAAGTCAGTTTTCACTTACCCAAATTGCATTCTAATTTTTGTCTCATATAATTTTTCTTTAGCTATTTATAGAAATAAAGAATGTTACATTTTACATTGTCTTATTGTGCCATATGCATTTTCCCCTATAGCTGGTCCTCTTTTCATAACTGTGATACTTAGTCTTATACGTCAATGTAGAAGTGGTGAATGTGCATGGACTTACTTCATTCAAAAAGTGTACTGAACATATACTGTTTTACTGCTTTTGTATAGCAACCACTATGCTAGACATTGAGGATGCAACCAGAAATAAGGCATGATACTGGCAGTGTTCTAAAAGGGTTCTCAATCTTAGCTGCACTTAAGACTTCCCTAGAAAGCTTTCCAAAATCACAGTGACCCAGGCCACACTCCAACTAATTGAATCCTAATCTGCAGAGGTAGGTCGTAGTCAGTAATATCTTTCAAAGCTCCTCAGGTGATTACAGTGTGCAGCTGAAGTTTAGCATCATTGATCTTATAGGAAAATTCAAAATTCAATGAATATTATTTATGTAGTGATAAACATCATTAAAATATGTATTAATAATTTAGCAGTGCATGGCAGAATGTCTGACTTAAAAAAAAAAAAATAAGAAGACAGTGCTACACAAAATGACAAGAAGGAACAAAATGCAACCTCAGAACCCAAGCC
>NDGN011533190.1:604-14681 GCA_002564285.1 Tympanoctomys barrerae
CACACACACACACACACACACACACACTCACACTCACATACACACCCTTGAAATGTCCACCTTTAACACCACGGCTGAAGATCCTGCTGGCTGCATGCGGCACAGGCTGCAGACCTGGCCTTTGGAGCCTCAAGAAGAGCGAGATTACGAGGCCTAAGGTGTGCTCCACCTGTGCACCTCCGACCTCGCAACCACGGAGGAGGCCACCAGAGACTCGGATGCAGCCTGCTGTTCAGCGAGAATACATGATGAATGACTTTATCGGTGCTCAGAAGGAAGATAAATTTCTAAGCCTAATGTTCCCTCAGTATTTTAAAGGAACTTGACAATACTATTACAGTTGCTGTTCTATTCATTCAACTGCAATTTATTGAGACGATGCAGTTTTTAATTGACGTTCACAGTTGTCTCTTTCTATTTCTCTTCGTTGATCTTGTGCAGCTATAACAGAATACCTGAGAGGAGGCAGTTTATAAAGAACAGAGATTTATTTCCTAGGTGGAGAAGTTCGAGGTGGAGGCGCTGCGCTGTCAAGGCCCTCCCTGCTGCTTCAGCTCACAGCCGGAGGAGGAGAAGGGTGGAGACAGACAGCGATTCACCTGCTGTCTAGAGGGAACTCGCTCCGGCAACAACTAGCCCACGTGTGTGGTAACCGTACTTATCCACCCAGAGGCACGTTCGTAACGTCCTAATGACCTCTGGCAAACCCCACCAGTCAACAACGTTGCCCTGAGGAGCAAGTTTCCAACACGCGAATGGTGCGCGTGGTAAAGGAAACATTCAACCCGCGGCAGCCTCTTTCTGCCAGTGCGTGGACACCAGCCCCCAGAAGACGGCCTGCCTTACTCGGTGCCATTGAGGCCCTTCATCTGGTCTAGCTTGAAAGGTCCCCAAATGCATCCCGTTCAAGGTCAGGACCCGAACAGGCTGGCGTCATCTCAGCAACTCCACTTTTTAAACGCAGGCGCACCGGACTTCCCAAGGCCTCCGGGCGGGCGGGCTCGTCTCACCGCTGCCTGCTTCCGCTGCAGTCCACACCCCGAGGCTTGCGAGAGTGTGTTCAGTCCATGTAAGCCTCCCTTCATTGTCTCCCATTTCATTGATTGATTGATTGATTGGTTGGTTGGTTGGTTGGTTGGTTGATTTATCTTAACAAGTCCCACCTACAAGCGAGATCATCAGCAGATGAGTTCAGCGGGGAGAAGCAACTCTACCACTTGAGAGAACAGACTTGAGCGGCCGCCACCTTTGTGTAAGTGGGGCGGGGGGGTGAACAAGAGCGTCAGATGCACAACCGCCCCCTAAATTCCCTCACTGCTTCGCATCTTCTGAGCTCTCAGATCGCAGCCTAATGAAAGACGAGGAGCAAGAGGACGACTCAGGTGAGCGCGGCTTCCCTGTGGCACTGCACAGGAAAGCCTGCCCAGGAATATCACACACGCACGGGAGGTGGAGGTGGGGAGGACAGCTCCTGGCACACTAGACATATTCCAAGTGCTAAGCCATCCTCAAGCGTCCTCTGATCTGGCTGGGCTCAGAGGTCCCTCGCCCTCCTTTGCTGCTCGCGGGCGCACTTTTCTACCCTCCGCGAGCCGTCCCTGCAGCTCCACGCAGCGCCTGCCGGAAATGAAAGGAAGCCATTGACTTCTCCGCGCCGTCTGCGCCGGGTCCTGCCCCCTTGCTCCTTCAGTCTGCTTAGGAGGTCAGTTTCCTGCTTCCTGGTTCCTTTCCCAGGCCCAGCTAGAAGCGTTAACTAAACTGTGAGGCCTCATGACTTCAACTTCACAGGTTTCCAGGACAGAACATGCAAGTGCACGACTGCTTCCCACACAGCAGGGAAGTGGGCCGAGTGCGGGTCTGAAGCTCCCTCCGCAGCCGGCTGGTCCCCTCCGACTCAGCAGAAAAGAGTTCGCAAGCGCCCGAGGAGCAGCGGCCGCAGGCGTGCTCTCCGCCGCGCCCGGCGGCGCTGCCCTTCTCTTGATGCAGTCCGCGTTGGCCACGCGGTGGCCTGGAAGTCACCCTCTCCACGTGCCTCCTTCACTGAGGACAGTCTCCAAGTGCAGGGGCGTCTGCCGCAGCCAGGGCCGCCCACAAAGGCAGCCGGGTCCCCTTGGGGAAGCGGACGGCATCACCAGACGTGCGAGGGAGGAGCTGCTGGCACGCTTAGCTTCTTTCCTACACCACAAAATTTTCTAACTAGTCAGTTCAGTGCTTGTGTTTCTTTTTCATTTTCTGAAACACTACAGGGAGGAAAAGAGCATGTAATTGAGATTTTCTAAGAGCACCAATAGTTTCCCAAAATAAGAAAAGTCACAATTCATTTGCTTCACTCATTATAGCTATGAATGTCAACATTTCATTTTTTAAATTTACAAAACAAAGAATTAAACCTGTAAAATTGAAAGCATGGCACTGACCTTCAAAATAAGGTGCCTGTGATGCTAGCAGCATTTCTATGAGCAAGCATTTTGATTTTTCAACAAAATCCATTAAAAAGGGGGTTGAGAGAAAGCATTCTGAATGAATGAAATAGTGAATATCGGCAGATTATTCTAAAGACACGCCCTCTTTTTACTTGCAAGTAGTGGTGTGACTAGAATAAGCTAAGAGAAGCCACCTAATAAAATTCCTGGCTTTATTAAATGCATAGGATTCCCCACAAGCTCTTCCATTGTCTAGAATGTAAATGTTTACTTCTGCTGTGCTTACGAGAGCTTTCAAAGTTTACTGACACCGCTTATTCAACAAATACACCATTAGAGATGACAACATTACACTCTGGCATAGCATCCATCCAGAAATTTCAGAACCCTTGCTTACAGCCGCTGTCCACACACCCATGCTCAACTCTTGTGTACTGTGAGGAACCGAGCTGAGAATCAGAAAAGCAAGAAGGAAACAGAGCTTTGTCCTGGAAGATTTTAATCTGCCTCGGGGCATAGATTACAGCAACGCGTGCCGTGCATGAAAATAGGGCGTGCTTGAGCTTGCTGGGTTCCTGGTCTGGTTCAAATGGAAGCTTTGTGAGCATGTGAGTTGGACAGCAGCTCCAGGATGTGACGTGGATGTCTTGTCACAAAGATAAAAACATTGGGCCAACGAGACAGCTCAGCGGACTAAGGTATCCGCTTAGGAAGTTTAGGCAAGCACAGGGACCACTCCTTGATCGCCGGCATCACATCCTGTGCCAGCCCCACCCCTATAGTGGGCTGAGCCGGCCAGAGTCTGGGCATGGTGGTGCACGCCTGTAATCCCAGCTGGGGAGGCTGAAAGCAGGAGGATCACCACGAGTCTGAGCTGTGTAGTGAGACCCTGCAACAACCAAATACATTAAAAGATAAAAACATTTCAGCTTAATTGCAAATAAAAAAAAAATTTGAAACACTGTAAAAAAAAATAGGATGAATGTTCAAAATGATGTTTTCTAAAAATTTACTGTAAAGAAGCAAAATTAGCCAATAGGAAGGAAGAACATTTTCTGACCTGCACATATATGCTGTATTTGTCTGTGTATGGGTATCTAATTTTAACTAATTTTAATTTTAATGGGTATCAAACTTTAATTTGAAAAGTAGAAATTAAGAACAAATATCCAAATAATTTTACATTGAATTTTATATTTAACGGTTTACTTTGCTGCTACTCTTGCTGTGGTGTGTATTTACTTCAATCTAGATGCACTTTTAATCGATAGACTTCATTTCTCAGGGAAGTTTTAGGTTTACAAAAGCTGCAAATGTGTAGAAAACAGACTTTTCCTGCCTGCCCGGCCCACAGCTCCCACACCGCCGATGCCCTGCACAAGCAGCACACCTGCCACAGTCGGTGGTGCTGAGACATTACTGCCATCTAAAGCCTGTGGCTGACACTGACATCACTCTGCATAATGTGCAGCGCTTGGAGTTCTGCCAAACGTGCAATGTCATGTGTCCCTCTCGATTAATCTACCAAATCTAACATCATCTACTAGATTATTACAGAAACTATTTATATTGCCCTAAAAATGTCCTCTAGTTCACCTGTTCACCCCCCCAGAAGGCCCACCCCAACATAGACCCCCTCCTCTGAACACCTTACTGTGTAGCTTTGCCTCTTACACAATGTCCTGTATTTAGAGTCACAATACGCAGCCTTTGCAGTTTGGCTTCCTTCACTTAAATGCCATTAATAGTCCTCAAGTCTTTTTATGACTTGATAATTTATTATTCTATCATTCAAAAATATTGTACTGTATATGTTTACCATACTACATTCATTTATCTACTGAAGATGAGCTTTGTTTTCAGAATTTTTGTAATTATGAATAAAGCTGTTATAAGTATTCATGTGCTGGCTTTTGTGCAGGCATTCATTTTCAACCCACTTGGGTAAATACGGATATTTATCTAGACAGTGTGGTATAGTGTCTTAGTTACTTTTCTTGATGCTGAGACAAATTACCAAACACCAAAGGTAAAAGGAGGAAATGTTTACTTGGCTCCCGGTCTGTAGAAGTTTCAGTGTGCAGTCGGCTGGCTCCAAGGCAGGGTGGAACAGCAGAGGGCATTGCAGAGGACAGACTGTCTGTGGCAAGCAGGCGGGGAGACCACAGGCGCCCTCTTTCTCTCCTTCCCATTTGGTGTAGGCTGCCCCCTAGGTGGGTGCACCACTCACACTCTGGATCCTAGCCAGAGTTATGCCAACCAACCAGAGGGCTGCTTTAGTACCCCACACCCTTGATCCCAGCACCATACACCGGCTCCAGCCACTTCTGGACAGAGTCCCCCATGACTACATGAGGCTTTAAGAAGACGTCTAGACACAAATTGTAATATACAGTGTAGTGCTTGAGTCACTGTGTCAACTTGAGAAGTTTAGAAGCTTAATGAGGGATTCAGGAGGGGGCCAGGGTCCTCGCTTTGTAGACATCCTGGGTCTGAGCAAGCGGAGGGCCCAGAGGTGGTGTGGTGCTGCTCCTGCTCTAGGACAGGCAGCCTGCATGCAGCATCAGGAAGGAAAAGGCCTGCTCCGCCCTGTGCTCTCACTGCTTTTGCTGTCCTCCACCACCGTGAGCAGTCACCCTGCCCATGCCGCCCTGTCTTGGAGCCAACTGAGTATGAACCGAAATCTCCAAATGCTGTGAGTGAAATAAGCCTTTTCTTCCTTAATTTAGAGTGTCTGGTATTTTGTCCCAGAAACAGGAGAAAAATAACTAAGACATATGGCTTTCAAATAAATTATTAACCTCTCTTCCAAGATGGTCACACCCTTTGGCGTTCCCACGAGCTGGGACTGCCTGCTGTGGTCCCACATCCTCCTCAGTATTTGCCAAGGCCAAGGTTTTGTATACTAGTCACTACTGTAGTGGATGCACAGTGACCTCCCTGCGGCATGAACATGCAGTTCTGAACGGCACTCCACACTGAGAGTTTGTTCACACATTTGTCCTCTGTATCACTGAAATTTATGTTTGAATCTTTTGCTCAATCTTCTGCCCAAGCTTTTAGTCATTTGTTTCTTACTTTTAACTTTAAGAGATGTTAGTATTTTCATGCAAGTCCCTCCTCTGATATATGCTTCTCAAAAATTTTCCAAAGCACGCCTTGCTTTTCATCCTCAAAAGAATACCTTTTATAGAGCAGGGTTTTTTTTTCATTTTAATATAGTTTGCTTACATTCTTTTTCTCAAATAGTGCTTATGGCATTATATCTAGAAACTGGTTACATACATGCATGGTTACCTACATCTTGTCCAATGTTATCTTTTAGGAGTTTTATGAGTGTAGGCTTCACTTTGGTTTATTCTTTTCAAATGATAATGTCAGCTTCTAACCCCATGTTTTGTACATGATGCACAGTTGTTTCAATGCCATTTTTAATTTCATAAATTATCTTTTTGCCACTACACTGCCTCTAGTCCCTTGGCAAGGCATGCGTGGGCTCATTTGGCTTCCCTGGCATGTTTGTCTGAATTTTGCCAGCACCACATTCTCTTGGTCCTGTGGCTCATAGGGCTTTATACTCTCCAAGGTAAGTTAAGTGGAGTGAGGTTTCCAGCTTTTCTTTTTCTTGGTCTTTGATATAAATATTAGGATTCATTTCTTAGACACACAGGACACCATGTTTTAGTTGAGACTTCATGAAATCAAACTAGATAGGGAAGAATTCACGTCATGGACCGCAACAGGCCATCTTTTTTTTTTAGGGTCTCACTATGTAGATCAGACCTGTAGTGATCCGCCTGTTTTCAGCCTCCCAAGCGCTGGGATTACAGGGGCGGGCCGCCACACCCAGTCTCAGTGGCTCTCTCTCAGTGTGCTCCAGGGGCAGGGCCGGCAGGGCCAGGGATCTATCCATGGGCTCTGCACTCTGCCTAAGAGACCATCTTAACTTTTATACAGATCATTAATTCCTGTCCTCATAGCTCCCACAGCTTTCTTCATACATAACACATGTATGTTATTAGATCTTTTTAAAGTATTCTTCTGTGGGCTGCATGTCAATGGGAGGGGGTTGACCTCTAGCTGCCTATTGCTATAATATAGGAAAGTAATTGACTTCTTGTGCTTATCTTCTGCACAGTGACTTTGCTATGCTTATTTGTTGCAGTGTCTTTAGATCAGTTTTTTTGAGATCTTTTACACATGTGATCAGACTATTTGTGAATGGGAACAGTGAGAGGGGAAATGCTTTCTTTGTGTCAACACTAAAGGGAATTCGTCCAGTTCTCATCATTAGCTATCATGTGAGCTACTGATCAAATATTGCCTACAAAGGAAGCCTATTGTAGATGAATTTCCTTTCCTTTTAGTTTCCACCTAGAGTCCCCATCTGCCTGCCCACACCACCCACCTGTTATTCCTTGTAGTGCACCTCTTCTCCCTGTCCTCATTTGTTCAGGCTGCCATGTCAAAGTTCCATAGGCTGAGAAGCATAAGCACAGACCTGTTTGCTGTGGCCTGGAGCCAGGAATTTCAAGCTCACTGTGCATATTCAGCTCTGCAAGGTCTCTCCTCCTCACTATAGATAGCCGCCTCCCCACTGCTTCCATACAGCGCAAAAAGAAAGCAAGTTTCCTTGTTCTTCTTATTAGGACATGGATCCCATACAGCCACACCCGGAGGGGCTCATGTGGATGTGGTCACCTCTGAAAGGCCCCTGTCTACAAATGTCATAGTATTAGGGGTTATCACTTCCAAGGGTGAACCTGGGGAGACACAGAGATTCAGCTTATAATGGTACATTATGACGTCTGCTTTATTTCTGATCTAACAACTTGTACTATATTTATATTTGCTATAGTGATAGAGCACCAATGGTTAAAACTTCCTCCTGTTGTTATTTATGTCTTCCCTGTTGTTCTAGGCTTCTCTAAAACTCCTTAGACAGCACTCATATCTTGCAATTAATTTAGCTGTACTGCTCCGTTCTTTTCTAGGACCCCTGTAGAGATACCACTGTAAGGTCTTGGAGGAATGGGAAGAGTCATATTGCGAAGTCTTGGCTGTCTTATGAGTTTGAGTTGCATATTCCCATTGCCCCATGTTGAAACTGACAGGATGCTGTGGTTCAACATTTTTTCTTCCATGAGATAAATTAGACATTGATAAAAATACAAGTTGATATGACTCAAACGCAAAGTCTATAAGAGTGAAAATCTACAAGCATAACTCAAAATGATTGTTTTTCTCCCTTAATCTATCAGAAGCAAAAGAGAATTGTTCTGATCTTCACAGATAAAACTTAGTAAATCTCCTTGAGGTGAAACAAAAAGTGCAGGAAATCATGTAAGACTAGGCTCCGTGTGAAATTTGATTTTCAAGCTACACTAAGTGTATCTGTCAGTGTTTTACTAAATAAAAATATAACACAAGATTTACAAATGTGTAAGAAATTACAAGACCAACTCATGATAGCCACCTGCAGAGTTGGTTGAAGAAGGGTAAGGGAGGGTGTCTGCACAATGGAGACTGAAGGATTCTGTCTCAGGCCTGGATCTCACTGCAGTGTCCACGCAAGTTCTTATGAGGCCAGTGGGTCTGTGATGGAAGGCTGAAGAGTCTACACCAGAAGGCTGAAGAGTCATCTATACCAGAGGGCTGAAGAGTGTACAACAGAAGGCTGAAGGACCTGTGGCAGAAACTGAAAAGTACACAGGAAGCCCAGAGACGATGTCCAAGATGAAGGCAGATACTGGAGCTCCTCCCCAGAACAGAAGCAGATTCATCCTTCCTCATCTCCCCTTTAAAGCATCTGCACAAGAGCTGCTCTAGAGTGGGTGTTCTACACCCTAGCGTGTGGAATTGCTGAGCAGATTGAGTTAAGCTTCTCCCCTTCTCAAGTTCACACAGTCAACTATTACACTAGGCTTGGAGCTCTTTACCAATCATAGTTTAAAGCGGTCCTAAAGGTACTAGCTTCTACTCTTGGTCTTCTGCTCCTAGAGAATTGAAAACCTCTCTCTGTTACTCTAGTTCTCAGGGCAACAAGTGATCTTATGACCTTATTTATTTAATAGATATGAGAAAAGTCATTGACTTTCAGTTTGCTCAGCTGTTTTCTTGTAAGAATAGGAGGAAGAACTTTCAAAGCCTTTACACATAAGGCTCAAAATAAGAAATCTATCCATTTTGCTAGAACTAGTCAAACTGTGAACTTAAACTAAGGCTTAAAGATAAAGTATTTTGGTGGCATCCTGGCCAAATGAGTGTTTGAATTGCATTCAGAAGAGGAAGGTGCTCTCTGGACAACAGTTCAGGCCTCCTGGAATGAGCAGGTACGCAGGACAATGAAAGCAGGCTAATTTTTGAAAATGTTTGTTTTGGCCAGAGTGTTCTCCCAGCCCCTGACAAGCTTGCCTGGATTGGGCAGGCGCATGCCACACAGTAATTCACCATGCTCCTCCCTCTCCTTTTCCAAAACTCCTGTAGGAATGCTTCCTTCCATTGGTTTGTTTCCATGTCCCTGAGTTACACACAAACTACTAGAGGTCTCAGGCAGCTGGCGGGCTCCAGAAGCTGACTCGCCCAAGCATGAGCAGCTCGCTGGGCTTCTCAGAGTGAGCTCAGTCACATCTCCAAGGCGTGTACAGACCTTCACCCTGTACACAGCCATGTGCACACGCTGCAACAAATATACAAAAAGTACTAGAAAGCTCGTCTTTCCAGTGAACACTGCAGTACATTTTGAACACAAAAATCACTAAAAATTCACTCTTTAAAGTACTTAATAGTAAACAATGCTCACACTTAAACATAAAATGAAATAAAACCTATCTGTGCACTTGTACTCTGAGAGTTTTGAGTACCTAAGAAATATCCACAAATATAAAAAACTTGGCAATATCCAGCAACCGCAGCATTACTTATTCTTTCCCCATGTATAAAAAGGTAACATTGTGAGGAAGAGAATCAAAAGGTGCCCCCACTGGTGCTGGTATTGTGCCACACGCTGCATTCCAGAGTTCTCTGGACGCTTCTGTGGTGGCTTCCTTTACCACACACAGGACAGCTGTCCTACATGGTCAGAACTGATATTTCAACCTCACATGAATAAGAGCCACCTAGCAGATTAGTATAGCTCTGGGTGTGTTTGTAGATGACTGACACAGAGACCACAGCCTGAGGAGGCGAGAGCCAACCAGCACGCTTATACCCTGGATAAAAAAGAAATGGAGAAAAGGAAGTCTATTCTTTTCTTTTGAAGGGTCCCTGGTCTTCGCTTTGCCCTTGGACACTGGTCTCCAGCTCCTTCAGGCTTCTGAGATAAACTCTTCAGCTTTCTGACACAAACACACACCAGAGACTCTGGCTGAGGTTCCAGGCTCTCCCCTTTGAGCGCTGCTCAGTCCTGCAGCTCTCCACCACGCACTCCGCTGTTTTGGACTCTTTCTCTGATTCCACCAACAGCTCCCGGAATGGCCTCCATTTCTGGCCCTGCAGGCCTACGCAGCAAATCCATTATAAAATGATACATATATTTCACATTTATTTCATTCTTCTAGTGACCCCTAGTACAGACTTTGGTGCCAGAATTGGATCTTTGTTCTGCATGTAACTGACCAGTTGGTTTAAAAGCCTTGAAACTGACTTGCAGAAAGAGTCTGGAAAGGTTTGGAGATGAGGGCTAGAGAAGCGGCCCTGTGATGCTGGAAGCCAAGCTTCAAGGGCTAGTCTGCCTGAGTCGGAGACCAGAATGCTACTGAAACGCAGAAGGTGAAGATCTCAAGAAGTTTCATTTGGGAGGAAGGACAGCAGGACATGTGTTAATCTCTAGAAGATAATCTGCCTACACTTTGCTGATGTCCTAAAGTTTTGCAGAAGACTGACATTAAAAGTGGCAGACCAACTCATCTGGTAGACAAAGTTGTAAGGAAGACCAGTGTTTAGACTGTCGCATGGGCACTGTTGGTGACTGTCAACCAGTTCTATATGGAGAATCAAGAGCAAACAGCACAGCTGAGTGAACTTTACAGTTTTGGGTTTGATACAAACGAAGAGCCTATAAGATTGGAGCAGAGGATGTGTTGTTGCTAAAAAGATTAGCATTAAAAACAAGCCAAATACTTTGCATCCAGACAATAAGATCGATACCTCGAGAGCCTCCCAGAAATTGGAAAGACTGGCAGGCTCATGGGTCCAGAAGTGGAAGATGTTGCTTTAGGAACAGAATCCCAGAACATCCTCCTCTAAGAGGAATGCCTAAGAAATTATTTTTTAGAATCCTCTTAAAAGTGTTTCTGTAGCCAAGACACAAAGGAGCCTGCCTACTCCTCAAATGGGTGCCACAATTTGGCACGGTGTTCTGTTTATTTCACAGGAATCCAGAACGCGAGAGCTGGGGGGTGAGGAAGGCCTTCACACAGACTGGAAAGGGCCCCGAAGGCCTCATGGGGCGCCCCAGAGGCCGGTGCATGCACCTGCAAGAATGCAGCCAGAGTGCAGCGGGCAGCCAGGAACGTGGACAGGTGGAACTCGGAGCGTCTACTGAGGCCAGTGCAGGTAGTGAAGACGCTGCTCAGGAGAGACAGGAGCGCTGCTGCAGGCAGTGTGGCGCAGGCAGGCCCACCCAGGCTGTGTGAAGTTCGCACCTCACCAGAGCTTGCCATGCGAGCTGGACGCGGAGCTCGGGATTTAATATTTGCTCTTCTGGGCCTCAGTATTGCTTGGGTCCCATATTTTTCTCCCTTGTTCCTCCATTTTGTAAAGAGAATGCCAATTTCTACTTCAGACATTTGTCAACATCGAATGACTCTTAACTTTGGCCACACAACTCTCACAAGCACTGTGCTGAGCTCTTTTAGTCTAGGATCACTTATAGAGATGATCAAATTGTCTTTTAAATGAATATAATAGTGACACAGACATAGTCTTGGGCAGAACAGAAAAAAACATTAATGCCCTCTTCAGTGCTCAGCTTGGTGAGTGTGGACAGGACTTGCTACGTTGGCGTTCGTGTGCGCAGTAGTGTGAAGAGTCTACATCATGTGAAATCATTTCTTCCACCTAATTTGAGTCAATAATTTTTCTTGTAATTAGGTAAACCAGCATGACATTCACAACCCAGGTTGGGATCCACTTGCTCAATCTCAGTTTTCCCAAAGCAAAATATGACATGGTGTCAAGCTCTTTCTTGTGTGTATTATAAATTTGAACACAAAATCAGCAATTTCAATAAATTCACTTTGCATTCCAGGATACTTATTTGTCCAGCTGAATTGTGACCAACTAGCTCTTTCCACATTAATAAAAGGTTGCTCAACCTTGAACCGTGACAGCAGCACAAAGCTTTTCCTACTAAGTTATCATTTGCCTGCCTCCCATAAGAGTTACCCACAGTCTTTTATTATTAGATTAAATGTCACAGGAAACATATCCTTTCTGCTTGAACAGCCAGAAGCTGTTATTATTCTTTCCCTGCCAAGGAAAGTTTGACCTCAGATCCATAAGCTTCATATCCCGCAGTGGAGCAGGCTTAGCACTTAATTTACAATTAGATGACTGTAATGCTTTTGCTTGGTGGAGAGAGCAACAGAATCTTCATAGGATGCTTAACGCACAGCCAAGAGAAGAGATTCTAGGATAGAAAAGAAGTGAACCAGTGTTGCTCCTTACTTGTTTTGGAGCTTGTGTTTTGGTACCACTGTGCTAGCTACCGTTAGTGGGGCCTGTCAGGGCAGGTAGCTACCATTGCTGGTGCCTGTTAGTGTAGTGCTGACAGATTCTGCAGGCTACTTATTCATCTGTGTTATGGTGTTTGGTGCTCTCCAAATCCCCCAACACTGGTGTCATCATTTTCAATTTGTAGAAAGATAAATGTGAGAGCTGAAAGATTGAATAGCCGTTGTGGGTCACTCTGCAAATGGCGGGGCAAGCGTTCTGATGTGTGTCCACCTTCAGCACGTGTACACGCCCCATCCTCCTGAGCACTCACACAGGGCTTCGGATTCTCTTCCCTAAGAGCTCTATAAAGGAAAAACACCTGTAATTTAAAATAATCAAAAGGAGGAATCTGTGAAGATGATACTGTGAGTTTTAGAACCTAAAGGAAGCCCTTGCCCCAAGTTAGTCCCTCCCTTCAGAGAGGAAGGCCACAACACCTCCCTCAAAGATTGTGATATCAGATACACATTGCCATCAAAAGAGGATCATATCCGAGATTTATGAGGAACCCAGAATTTAATGAGGTTATGGAGACCTGATAAAAATTTTTAAAAGTTGGTTGGGCACTATGAAGTTATAACTAAGACGTTAGCAATGGTGAGGCAAGATTTGTTTACTTACTGTTACACCTCTGGTGCCTAATATTTTAATAATAATTTTCAAAATACATTAAGTAAAAATTAGTTATCATCTCATATTAAAACTGCATGGGTGCTTTCCTCAGGCGCCTCGCTGGGCTGCAGCCTCCTCCCGGCCACTGCAGGAGCTCCGGCAAGCACTTCCGTGGCCCAGCCATCCCAGGAGCCTTGGAGAGCTGCAGCCCGCCCCATCACAGCGGAAGTCTTGCTAAGCTGCACCTTGGCCACATTCACTATTTGGAAGCCCTTCTGAAACCCAGACAGTGGGAGCTTCGGTGAGCCTCCCACACCCCACACTCGACTATCACGGGAGCCTTGCAGGCCCGTGCCCTGCCCCCTGCTTGCTGCTGAATTGGAATGAGTATGGAGAGCTTTAAAATGTCGAAACGAAGGAATAAATGACAACTGCAGATCTTCAGCCCACCCAGAACAAGTCCAGGGCACAAGGACATAGAAGGACATGGAGGTCACACACCTGAAATTTCTGAAATGATAGCAGCTGAAGTAGAAACACCTCCATCAGGCTATGGAAGAAAACAGATTACAAATAATCTGTCAGGTAAAAAAAAAAAATGACAACAATCATGAAAGAATTGCTCAGTACATCTAAAGAAGACATAGATTTAAAAACTAGAGGAGAATATAAAAATGATGGAAACATCAAATTAACAATACAGGAAAGAACTAGAACGCATGAAACAGATTCAAACATATGTCCAGAAAATTAAGAATTCCACAGAAAGGTGGCAAAACTGCTTGAGCAAAACTGAAAATAGACTTTCAGACCTTGAAGACATCTTGGCATGTAATGATCATAAAAGGAAAGATATCTTTAAAAAAAAAAAACAGAAGGGGCCAGGGAGACGGCTCAGTGGAATAAGTGCTTCTCCGGCAAGCGCTAAGACCTGAGTTCAATCCCCAGTTGTTAAAAAAAAAAAAAAAAACCAAAAATAACAATTCAACAGCTGCAAAATGATGAAAACAAAAACATATAAGACTTACAGGTGTCATCCAAACAGCAGGAGTCAACACAAATGACAAGAAAAGGCTATTTGAAGAAGCAGTATCAGAAAACTTCCCAAGCACGTAAAAGGAGCCTGACATATTGAAAAGTGAGACTTATAGAGCTCCAGTTAACCATAATCAAATAAACATCCACCCAAACACTAGTAATCAAGATCCTAGAAGTTCAGCAAAAGAACAATATATTAAAAGCTGTTAGAAAAATCAAAAAGAAATGGAATTTACCAAAAAAAAAAAAGGGTATACAGATGAATGTCCATTTTATATCTTTGTATT
>NDGN011533223.1:2989-13070 GCA_002564285.1 Tympanoctomys barrerae
ATCGAACCGCGGTCCCTGTACTTTACCAAGCTTGTTCCAAGTAGGTGCTTTAGACCACTGAGCTATCTCTCCAGCCCTGAAATTTATTTCAATATTATTGGTTTCATATATAATTCTATGTAGTTTATGTACTTAAAAACATTAAGCATGGGATGTAGCTCAGTCATAGACTGCTTACCATGTATGAAGGCCTGGATATGATCCTCAGCAATGCACAACCAACAAAATACTATTTTGAGTAAATCCAGAATGTTCTTTCCCACTGTGTCTGGGGGTGAGGGTGGATGTACCAGTCTCCTTTTAAGACTCAAGTTAATTGAGTCTTGGTACAATTGGTGCAATTCATTGCTCCCTTCCCATTTCCCCACATTCCCTATGTCATATATGTCTGCTCCCCGTTAGAAAGTTCCCTGAAGGCAGGAAGGTCATTCATTTTGAATATTTAGTATCTAGTTTAGAACCTGTTATACAGAAGTGAAATAAAGTTGTGTGTGTGTGGTCTCAATTTATAGTACAGGTTTGCTGTGAACCCACTATGTAGCTCAGGCTGGCCTCAAACTCAACACTCCAGCCTCCTCCTGAATTCTGGAATTATAGGCTTGTGCAACCAGACCTGGTTTAAAGTTTTGTTGAGCAAGTGAAAGAATACAAAGCCATATAAACAGTACCTTAAAATCTGGATTTGAATCCCGGCTAATGATTGCTTTGTGACTCTGAGAAAAGTCTTACCTTTCTCAGTTGAAGGCAATGACTCCTCTATTGTTTATTATCTTTCTGTTGGTGTTTTTTGGTTTTTTTTTTTTTTTTTTTTTGGTTTTTTTAATTTGTTTTGGATACAGGGTCTCACTGTGTAACCCAGGCTATTTCTGAACTTGTGATACTCTTGCCTCAGCAGCCTTAGCGCTGGACTCACAGGCATGTGTCACCACACTTAGCTTTATCATATTCTTTTGTCTAGAGAATCAAATGACAATGCCAAAGAGCATTTTCATGTTGTAAGTGCTATGGAGAATTAGGTCATTATTATACCAACTTATCTAGTAGTACATAAAAAATGTGTCAAAAGAATGAAAAGCCACAGATTGGGCCAAAGTATCTGCAAAATACTCATCTAATAAAGGAGTGCCTCTAGGGTTGAGGATAGAACACAAGGCTTCCCCCACATTAGACAGGTGTTTGACCCCCGAACTATACTCTTAGCCCTAGAAGAAATTCTTAGAACTCAGCAATAAGGAAAAAACTAATTTGATTTAAAAGTAGGCCAAACCAGGGGGTGGGGGGAGTGGTGCACACCTGTAATCTAATACTTGAGAGGCTGAGGAGGAGCATTGTCCCAAGTTCAAGGCCAGTTTGGACTACATAATGAGTTCAAGGCCAGCCTAAACCACCTAGCAACACGCTGTTTCAAAAGCCACCAAGAAACTTAAAAAAAAAAAAAAAAGAAAAATCAGACAGAAGTGCAGCAAATGACAGGACACGTGCCAAGGGCTGTGGCTACAGCTCTGCGGCCCAGTGCCTGTCTGGCAAGTGCAGGTTCCTGAGTGTGATACTTGGCACCGAAAACATCAATGTACGGAAAATATTCAGCATCACTAATCATCAGGGAACTAAGAACTGAAGCATGGGTTATAGGCCAGGGGTAGAGCTCAGTGGCTTAAGCACCTGCCTGGCCAGCAGAAGGTCCACAGTTTGATCCCTGGTACTGAAAAAAAAAAAAAAAAGAAAGAAACATGGGTTACCGTGAATTTGAGGCCAGCCTGAACCACACAGGAAGATTTTGTCACACAAATACACATACCATCTTAACCTAGGTAAGGTTAATATTTGTCATTAAAAGACAACAACAACAAAAATAAATAAATAAATACAATAAAAAAACAACAAAAACCGCAAACAAAGTGCTGGCAAAGATGTGGAGAAAAGAGAATTCTTATTTACTGTTGATAGAAATATAAATTACTATAGCCATTACTGAGAACAATATGAAGGTTCCTTAAAAAACTATATTGGCCACACGTGGTGGCATATACTTGTAATCCAGCACTTTGAAGGCTGAGACAGGAAATCATCATGAGCTTGAGGCCAACCTAAGCTACACAGTGAGTTCTAGGGCAGCCTGAACTACATAGTAAGACCCTGTCTCAAAGGATCTCCCCAAGTCAAAAAAAAATTATGCACAAAACTACCATATAACACAGCAATCCCATTACAAAGGAAAGGAAATCAGCCATGTCAAAGACAGCTTTATACTCATATCTACCTCAGCACTACTCACAATAGCCACAATAAGGAATCAACTCAGATGTCTGCAAATGTGTCAAAAGAATGAATAAACAGATAAAAGAAAATGTGGTACAAATACACAATAGAATAGTATTTGCCAATAAAAAATGAGTGAAATATTGTCAATTGTGGCAGCATGGATGAAAATGGAGGCACTTGGGAAAGGGCAAAATTATGGAGACTGTAAAAAGACCAACAGGGGGCTGGGGAGATTGCTCAGTAGAATAAGTGTTTCCCTGGCAAGCGCAAGGATCTGAGTTTAATCCCTGGTTCCACAAAAAAAAAAAAAAAAAAAAGACCAACAGTTATCAGGGGATGAGGGTGAGGGAATAAGTAGGAATTTTAGTTCAGATTCTTACTGCAGAATTAGAAAAGAGAAAGCACAGGAAAGCTGTACTGTTCCCAGCTCTATGCTAACCCAACGAGCTAACCCTTACATAGCAGAGCAAGGCAGTGACCTTCTAGGCCCAAATGCAATCCCATAAGAGACCACAGTGTTACAGAGTTGCCTGAAGATTCCCTCTGTTCTTAGGTTATGAGAGGCAGTTCCCAGAAAAGCACATATTCATGAAAACACAACTGAGACAATGATATGTAGATAATAACTGATTTAGGCCAAATTCGGAATTTGAGACTTAACTATAAGAGCAAGTGGAAGAAATAAATGACCTCATTTCCTACTGCAGAGACACAATATGTGTATATTTGAAGAAAACTTTCAATTTTCCTCCATCTACCTTTAAATCTATTTCCCCTACTAATCAGGGACCAGTGTGCTGATTTGTTTAATTCCTTTGCACTCCAAAAGATAAATGAGATTGCTCAGTTGTGCCCTATTTAACTTACTACCTATTCTCCTATCTAAATGTCCTCTATAATCCTCTTACCTACAGTTAGGAAGGTGCTCAGCAGCTGTTCCGTGGCAACAGGCTTGATCTCTGTCCGCAGATTAACAAATCTGCCAACCACCAAAGGAGCGCGGCGGAAACCCAGAATCCTGGTTTGGAAGATTGAAGAAGAGACAAATCTTTGAGAATATATTTTTAAATAACAGTCTTAAAAACTATGGTTAATAATGTTAAATGCGTAAAGGTACTGTAGGTTGGTGTGTACACCTATTGTAGAGAAAACATGTGTTTAGGAGTTTAATGTCAAGGCGTAGGTAATTTATTTTCCAATTCAGCAAAAAGGATCAGGCAAGTCAGGCAAAATGTGAACTATGAAATCTATGGAGTACATGTATTTTTTAAAAAATAAATTTTAATATAGCATAGAAAAAAAGTAAGCCTAACCTCATAATGGGTTCAAAACTTTGCAGATGAACAATATACAAATTGACCTAAAAGAACAAACTCACAGGGCAACTTATATAGAGGCACATTTCAAGGTCCCTCTCTTTGATGACCTGAAAATGTTACCCTATGATTAAAAACAATATTTATTCTATAAGTGAAATTTCCTGGCTAAAATACACACAATCTATGAAGAAAAGTTAGATGAGCAGAATTTGGAACACACAGAAAATTGATAATGAAAGAAACAAAAACCATAATTCTACAATCCATATATAACTACTGATATACTTTGATATATAAGCATTTTTCTTTACATGTTTATGTAAGTACATAAACCTATATATACACAAATAGTTGAGCTTATACTGTATAGTTTTGTATCCTGCTGTTCACTCATCATTGTGTTCATGAACCTTTCCCCATGTCATTAGAAAACTTTAAAAATGGCTATGTTATAAATAATCCACTGTTTAGAACTGTTGATTCAATCCTAAATCTAATCTTAGAAAACAGACAAAACAAGAAACAGACTTGTCAAACTAACATAAAAATTAAGAGGAAAGCCTCGAGGCAAGAGAAAGAGGCTAAATCTGTGTATGGTGAAGAGCAAACCCAAGGCAGAAATATCAGAAGCCATGAGGGCTGTATGGTGTGAGGGAAGTGGAAAATATTCTTCCTTCCCACTGAGCAGTGCAGACCGAAGAACAAAAGCCAAGTTAGGGCCATCCAGATAGATCAGTGGACTAAAGCACCTGCCTAGCAGGCACAGGGACTGATTCAGGCCTGCCGTGCCGGCCGGACATGGCATGCTGAGAAGACAATTAAAATCCCAGCATTTGGGAGGCCGAAAACAGGAAGAAAATTAGGAATCAATCTTTATATTGAGACCCCATACTAAATACTAAATAAATAAATAAAATATGTATTTGGGGAAAAAAAAGCCAATTTGGTGGGGAAGAGCAATATCACAGTGGCACTTCAAGTTGGCTATGGGCAATTAACAGTTAACAAAACAGGCAGGGGATCGCCAGGAAGTATCTGGCTTTGAAGTATGGGAAAACTTTCAAATGAAACACACCTAAAGCATACCTCATAAGCTGAAACATCGAAAGTAACTTTTTCCTTTTTAAACAAGGAATACTTTATTCAAAAAGACAGGCATGCTGTGAAAAGATAAATTTTGTCAGTTACTAACTAGCAGGGCGGGTGGGAGAATGAGATACCATTTATCACACATTAAATTAACAAAAATTACTACATTAGGTAATAAAGAATATTGGTCTGGAAATGGAGAAATGATGGTCTTTATGATCAGCTGGTATCCAAGAAAGACAAAACAAGAAGAGGCTAGAGAGTGAAGAAAGCAGGCAAATAATAATGTCCTGGACAGCCTGGTTCTAGGGCGATTAAGTGAACAGTAGCATTTATCCAAATTTCTGCCACTAGATCTTACAAGAGTCAGCAAAAACTCATGATACTATCAACACTTATTTAATTTTTTCTCTATCTATAGATATTCAGGTTGCTATCAGTTTTTTAGTACTCAAAGTCTGCTGTTAAGAAAGTAGTATGTGTATCTTTAAATTTATTGCTTCACTACGGTATTTCCTAGAAACATCTTCCTAGAAATACCTTAAATATATAGGTAGTCATTCACTCAAGCAAAATAGCATTAAAATCTTCAATACAAAATTACAGAGTTCTTACAGAAAGACTGAAATTAACAATGCCAACAGGGAAATATGAATCTCAAAACAGTTCTGCCAAAAAAGTATTATCCTTTTTTTAAAAAAACAAGAACAAAGAAACTTAACTATTTTTGGCAGGTGAAAATAGTAACCCATAGTTTAACTACATCTTAAACATTTTTCTATTAAGGATAAACTTGCTCTCATATTGGTTAGCAATAGGTAAATACTATTTAGCTCACTGCTTAGGTTCTTGATGTTCTTGATCCACTTTGTATTAAAAGAGTTTTACTGAATATAGATTATATCACCATGTAGAAAATCCTTATCTAGATAGAGACAAAAAAAGAAATCATCCCCCATTGGTATCCTTACAGATTTTTTTTTTTTTAATAATGTGTTTTAGGACAGGTTCTAGAGGGTCTATAGGATCTCACTACATGGATTGGACTCATAGTGATTCTCCTGTTTTCAGCCTCCCAAGTGCTGAGATTATAGGCACACGCCACCACGTCCAGTTTCAATAGCTGTCTCAGCACGCCTCAAGTGGGGCCGGCACAGCACACTGGGGATCGAACCCAGTCACTGCGTTCTGCCCAAGCAGGTGCTTTAGTCTCCTGAGTTATCTGGCCAGCCCCAGATTCATTCTCAAGCAAATATAATACATAATTTATTTTAAAGTCTGTTAATATGCCAGACTGAAAGAACTGGTGAGAAGAGTAACTGGAACATCAGACAGTTCAGATAAGAGGTTCCTGATGAAACAAATCTGCTAATAAAATATATTAATCTTTCATGTTGGTGTGTGATGGTGCACACTTGCCATCCTAGCACTTTCTTCCAGCACTCAGGAGGCTGAAGGAGGAGGATTGCCATGAGTCTGAGGCTGGACTGGGTTATAAAGTGAGTCCAAAGCCAGGCCGAACTACATAGCAAGAACCTGTCTCAAAAAAACAAACATACAAACAAAAAACCCTCTTAGAGGGTTTTTTATCTTTTTTTTTTTTTATCTTATCTTTTTTTTTTTTTTTTGGTGGAACCTGGGATTGAACTCAGGCCCTTGCACTTGCCAGGGAAGCACTTAGTCTACTAAGCCATCTTCCCGGCCCCCCTCTTAGTTATCTTACAAATGAAATTCGTATCTACTGGTTTTTGTACTGGGAATTGAATTCAGGATCTTGTGCTTGCCATGTAGGCACTTATGTTGCTGAGCTACATCCCCAACCCAACTGATTATTTTTTCTACTTTTTTTTTTTTGGAATGTGATTGTTAATCATGATCATCAACTTGTTTGGATTAAGAAATGCCTATAGATAGTAAAGGATTCGTCCGTGTCTGGGTAGGTCTGTGGAGGACTACCTGAGCAGCAATCCTTGAAAGAAGAGCGATGTTCTTCATTCTGGCTGAGCTTGACCCTATTTCCTTGTACTGATACATACAGAGCTGGTTAGGACTTCTCTTTATCCTTTCAATTGACCTGAAGCAATGTGTATTGGTCTAGCCGAGGTACTGGTGGTAATTTTGAAGATGGCACGCATGTTTCCCTTATAACTCACACTTGCTGCTCTCCAATATGAGTGGGGTCCACACAGGACGAAGAGCCAGTGCTCCATGCTGCTGGCTGGGATCAAGCCTCGAAATAGAGGCTATGACTTCCTCAAAACATTAGATACTATCTCAATAGCATAATGCAAATTACTCTCTCTGCATATGACAGAGGTCAATGCAGACCACCCACCTATCCCAGCTCATAGTAATCACCTACTTCCCACAATTCTCTTCCTCAAGTCACTCCTTCTTCTCAGCTGAATAAAACCCAGGTGCAGCCCTGGGTCACTCTCTTTGTTCTGGAAAGCCATCTTTGTGGCTGGACTTAGGACCCCTTGGCTCCCCTATAATTATATATATGTATGTCTTAATGTCTTTGTTTTCACCACGGGTTGCACTAGGAGTGGTAGATTGGAATTAACTTGGTGGGATTCCAATAACATATTTTTGGGATTATAAGTATAGACTTCTAGGGCTGAGATGAGAACCAGGAGGGGACTCCTACATAGGTCATGAGGTCATGGCCTTGGAGATTATTTTATCTGGTTCCTAGCACTTTCCTCATCAGGCTCTTTCCAACCTGCTGTTTCCCAGCTGCCATGAAGTGAGCAACTTCACTCTATCATGCCCCTCCACCATGATGTCCTGCCTCACCTCAGACCCACAGCAACACACCCAGCCACCCATGGACTGAAACCTCTGACACTGTGATCCAAGTAAACTTTCCTCATTTAATCTGTACATGTCAGACAGTTGTCCCAGCAGTGGGAAAGCTGACCAATACATAAAACCATTTTAGTTTTGTAAGCTGTGAAAATTTTACATAGGGAACAATAAGACAATGTATTTCTGGCTAGATGTTTCCAATATATTGGGATATGGTGATATGTCAGTATTACAGCAAAATAAAACAAACAACAGGCCTGCCAATTCCCAATTAATTACCAATTCAATTCAGAAGGATTTTTTTTTTTTTTTTTTTTTTTTTGCAGGGGAGGGCTGGCTCAGGCTGCCTTAGGGCCAGGTCTGGGGATCCAACCGCAGTCCCCTATGCCTGATTGGGTTTGCCCAAGCAGGTGCTTAAACAACTGAGCTAACCTGCAAGCCCCACCAATTGAATTCAGGACTACAAATTCAAACTTTGCTTTCCATCCTGTCATTTTATTTACCAAGAATATCTTTAGTTGGGCCAGTGAGATAGCTCAACAGACTAAGTGCCTGCTTAGGCAAGCATAGAGACCAGGGTTCAATCCCTAGCACCACATGCTGTGCTAGTCCTGCCCTGGGCACGCTGAGCCAGCCACTGAGACTGGGCATGGTGGCACATGCCTGTAATCTCAGTGCTACAGAGGCTGAAAACAGGAGGATCACTATGAGTCCGAGCTGCACAGTGAGATCCTGTACCAAACACATAAAAAAGAATATCTTTAGTCAATATAATGATAGAAAACATGCCAGCAATAAAATGAAATAAGGTACAAGTCTGAAGTTATGTTTAAACATTTACTTTGGTATCCCTAGTGTCACGCAAATTACAAGGGACTCACACAAACATAATGGAACTAGCTAATCAGCTATCCAAAATAGGTAACAATTCCAAGTTACTAGTGTGATCCCTTTATATTTTTTTTGGCCAGCTCAGCCCGCCCTCAGGGCAAGGCTGGTACAGAATGTGGTGTCAGGGACTGAACTGAGGTCCTCTACTCCTGCCTAAGCTTGCATAAGCAGGTGCTTTAGATTGCTTGAGCTATCTCACTGGCCCAGTATGGCCCCTTTAAAGAGTTCACAAGTCTTTGAGAGATTACTGCCTGGCCTGGTGGTGAATGCCTATAATCCTAGCCACTAAAGAGGCTGAAGCAGGATTATCAACCTGGGCAACTAGGCAAGACTGTCTCAAAATAAATTTTTTAAAGGGCTGGGGATCTAGTTCAGTTGTAGGGTGCTTATCTGGCATGTACAAGGCCCTGGGATCAATCCCAGTACTGTGAAAGAGAGACAGAGACAAGGAAAGGGAAAGAGAAAGGGGAGAGATTGAGATTGATTGATTTTACAAAGAAAGTGGACACAGACTATTAGGATTATACTTACCTGTCCAAGTGAAAGGCTGCTACCTCTGCATTGTGTCTATCGTAACCAGCATATGGCTCCCCTTCCACCACATAGTCACGACTATACCTAGCAAAGGGAAGGGGAAGCACAGATGTAGACATGAATCACGTTGGTACCAGGCTGACAACACAGGAGGCAGAGTACACATTTCAGCAAGCCTGAGTCTGTTCACATACAATGAGGACACTGGGATAGCACAAAATGCTACTAAATAGTGGGAAGATGAGGTACAGAAAGAAATTATAATTCTATATCTGCCTCAGCAATCATTATGTGAATAAAACATGGAACATGTTATTTTTACCACTCCAAAGGGCTTTCAGTGTGGTTTAAATGCAACTATAATGTAATTTTGTGAAAGGCAAGAAGCATCTTTGTATTGCTAGCACAATGTTAAACTTAGAGTCAGCGCTGAATAAACGTCTACTAAAATACAGATTGAACTGAAAAAAACAAGAAAAGTCTGCCTACCAGCATGGCTGCAGTAAGGCTTATTAAAAAGTTTAAATTTCTTGAGGAAAAATCGTCCTGCTATTCCTCAGTTTTTGTTATTGAGAAGGCAAAGGTGCTTTTGGGGGAAAGAGTTCATGATTATGCAATGGAAGGAATAATGGACTGGCAGTGAGAGCTGGGTGTGGTTCTCCATCACCTGTCTGGCTACCCTGAGCAAAACCCTTCTCTTCTTGGTGTCAGATTCCATATCCACAATACTAATGACTGGACTAGGAGGCATTTTCTAAGGTCTCTTTGATTATACACTGTGTTCAGATGGTTTTATACCATATATATGACATAACAGATAATGAAAACTGGCATATTTCTTTCTGATAATTTTTTTTCTTTTTTTTCTATTTTAGAAAGGGTCTTGCTATCCAGTTGAGGTTGGCCTTGAATTCACTATGTTGCCCAGGTTGGCTTCGAACTTGGAGCAATTTATGAAGAAAACATATTTTAAGTTTTATGTTATGAAGAAAACATATTTTATGAAGAAAACATATTTAACATCTATGACTTACTAAGCACCTATATGCCTGAATCAAGGGGGACCTACTAGGTTTACAAAGTGTTATGGTTTGTGTCTAGGTGTCTCCTCTAAGCCTCATGCAGTCTTGGGGCAGCTTCCAGAGTTTGTGATTGATTACTGTGGGTGTGGCTGC